>PVHP010038160.1:0-17021 GCA_004024765.1 Zapus hudsonius | reverse complement strand
GACTAATTGAGAGAGGGAAGAGATATGAGGGGGTGGGGGTGGGGAGGGGATCATAATGGTTTATGTTCTGTAAGTATGGAGGCTATCAATAAAATTTTTTTAAACTATCTGATGAACATTATCAAATTTGTCTTCAAAAATTATTATAATTCAAAGATGCTGGATACAGCAGTGTTTGTAATACAACAAATTTGCAATCCAAAATTATCCAATAATTTATTAATTAAATGGATATGCATCCACAGAATTAAATACTATGGGGTGATTTCTAAAAGATGCTACAGACCTGTAATGAGAATGGAAATGGGCTCATGATATAATTTCAGGTGAAAAATATGTCAAATGTAAATATAATAAAAATTTAATTTTCTTTAAAAATATGTATGCATAGAGAAAACAGATTTCAGATTCTCTGAAATATCTGCAGTGACTACCTTTAGTGGGGTTATTGTGAATGATACCCTGCCTAGGTCTATAGGTTTCTTATCTATGCTAGAGATCACAAATACATTATAGTCAGATAAGAATGATAACCATGTGAACAGAACTGCTTTCTTCTCCTGGGCCTAAACCAAAGTTAAACAAATAGGCTTGTTCCAGGGAGCACCTGACTTCTTAGGCCCTTTCAGGGGAGATGCTATGTGCTGTTGGGTCATCTTAGGCTGGCACACTCCCTGACAACATCTGCCAACCCCGGCTGTCCTTGTAGACAAAGCTTTGTGGCCAGAGTCCCCTGCAGTCTTGCACATCCAGGAGCCTTTTGTAGGACTCCAGTTAGCATGCTGTCCCCTGTCTATCAGGTCACTGAGGATTGATTCATCTCACTTCACCATGGCGTACAGTTTGCAGTTCTTGACCCTTGCTTTCTCCCCTGGTGCTGGAGCCGTGTTTCTGCAACACAACTAGTCAATGGTAGCAAGCATCACATAAGCCCCCAGCCTTGTATCCTCCTGGTCTGCCCAGCAGGCTCCTTGCCCTCACACTTCCTCTCTGTCCTCATCTGGCACACACGCACGCGCGCGCGCACACACACACACACACACACACACACACACACACACAGGGCTGCTTCTTTAAGGAGTCCTGTGAGGTCCTGCCCAAGACAAATGGGACCGGGACGGACATGTCTGGGACATGACCAATGGGAATTCAGTTCTGGGCATCAAAAGTCATAAACTCTTATCTGGACAAGAAATAAAGAGATCCTTTTACAAAGCCTACCCACACTGTCATTTAGAGTGGACCAGGGAGCTCAAACTTTCTGTCCCAGGTCACCACACTGGGTGGACAAAAGAAGCAAGTGAGAAGTCTGGGGGCTGATTGAAGGTGGGGTATTTGCAGATTAATCCATTTTTACAAAGAATTGGAGCAAATTCCCCTGGGTTTTAGCATAGCTGCCCATCTTGCAACTCCCTATTGGCAATCATAAACTTTAAATTTTTCTCCATTTAACCTCTATAGCCATTTTTCTCATCTAGTCCCCCAAAACTCCTGTATCCAGTTTCTTGCTTGTCTTCAACGTGGACTCCTGCTCAGAAAACCAGCTCTCTCTGTTCCTTTCCTATGACATCTTTTTCAATTGCCTCTTTCCAGCTCCCCTTCTGATGTAATTATAAAGGCAATTGAACACAGAGGGAGGAAAATAATTCCCATCCTGCCTCTCCCAGATATTAACACCTCCCTCTAAGCCCTAGCTCCTGATTTGAAAGAACATCTCGGGTTCGCACTAAAACATCTAAGTACTTCTGACTTGTCCCATTTGGTAGCATTTCTCAGGGGATATCAGAAATCTTTCCTGGGTGAGCCCACCCCCAGGTCTGAAGATCACAGGATTCCCCCAAACTGCTTCTAGATTTCTTGTATCAGTTTGTTCCTGGCTTGTTTCGGTCCTTTTCTTGTTGGCCGTGTCCTAGAAGTTGCAAATGATATTTCTTCTCCCACCTTCCTCTGTCATGTTCCAAACACAGGAAACAGGCAGGGAAGGTTGTTAGTTCTCTGACTAATGCCGACCCCTTGGGCAGACTGGAAGAGAGACTCATTTAAATTTGGTTTCTCTGCCAGAATTGTCAGGCCTCGGTGACCTTGGGAAATCACCAAGGAAGAAAATGACCATTTGTTCTAAAGCCTCTGCAATCTGCAAAGGCTGCCATGGTCTCCAAACCTCTGCCTGGCCCTCATGCAGTGGCAGGAAGTGCATGGCATAGTCCTTCCCAGGGTCACTGTCACTCCTGAGAGAAGAAAGAGCCTTTTCTCCCTGCTAGATAAGCCAGCCAAGGATTTCTGGGCTCCCTAAAACCCAGAGCCTATAGTATCTACCATTATCAATGGGGAGGAGATGACCTGAAGATCACCTGCAGATGTGCGACACATGACATTCTGAGAGCTGCAACCTGCTGCTGTGTGATCTTGAAGAAGGTATTGATGCTCTAAGTCTCAAAGCTCCTATTAACTTGCAAGGTTACCATGCGACCCTTGTGCCTAAGAAATGAATTGTTCTGCTGTAAGCAAACGGTACTTAGAGGTGAGGCTTTGAGGAAGCGATTGGATCATGAGGGCTCTGACTTGGTGATGAACCAGTCCCTTGATGGGTTCACAATTTCATGGACTCATTGGGAGCTGGTGGAAATGTTGGGAGGTTGAGTCTGGTTGGAGGAAGTGGGTCTTGGGGGTATGCCTTTGAGGGATGTGTCTTGTCCCCTTTCCCTCCCTCTCTGTGGCTTCTCTCCACTGTCACCGGGTGAGCACCTTTGTTCTACTACACACTCTTGTCACCATGAGGTATCACAGCCCACAGCAATGGAGCAAGAGGAAATCTCTGAAACTGTGAGCCAAAATAAACCTTTCCTTCCTTTAAAGTGTTCCCCCAGGCATTTGTCACAGCAGTGAAAATCTAATGTAGAGACCTAAATGGAATCAGGCATGTGACCTTGTTTTTAAAAAATTAAATATTTTTCACTACACATTATTTTACAGATATCCAGAAGTATATGCACTAATATTACCATTTTGTTCCACCCATAAAGCCCCCACTTTCCACAAGCAAATGTCAGGTGTGCTACATGGATGAGAGGGCAAAGCCTTGGCCCTGGGAGAGAGGTGGCACCATGTATTCTCCCATAGAGTCAAAGCCATATGTTGCATTTGGATGTTGGAGGGTTACATGCTCATGTTTCGTCAGTCATGTGTTCATTGGGTAGATGTGTAGCATTCTCTGGAAGTTTCCCCTACATCAGTGCTTCTTTTAAAGAAGAAAAACATTCAGAATTCATGAAGGTAACTTAGGAACAAATCCTTGGAATGTTGCCTATCTGTAAGTAGGGTTCTACCTGTGTTAAATCACCTTTGAATACAGCTTTTCCCTGCCAACCTGGTGGGGTAATGGCACATTTGCAAATCTCAGCACGCCTGGGACATCACTCACACAGGTGTGGGCTCCTGTCTCCCGCCCACCCCACCCCCCTGCACAGGAAGGAAGGAAGGACTGAAACTGCTGGTCTGGCCCGCTTCTGTGCACGGTGGGCTCTGCACCAAGGGGAGGGGGAAGGGGGAAGCCTTCAAAAGACAAATACACTCACCTGAAGTAATCCCAGATGAAAGAGAATCACAGCATACACACCTGTTCCTAGGCCAAAGACAGAGAAACAGAACGTGCCTCCCAAAGGAAGCTGGAGGAAGCCAATCCAGCTATGGGTTCCCCAGTGGCTCAGGCCAAGCCCAGCCTTTGGAGAAGGATCTAGTGGGCTTGAAGGAAATGACACTCTCCCATCAAGCTTCTCTCCAGGGACACATATTCAGCAGCCATGCAAACCACTCTCCCTCCTTGTCCAGGGACGAAGGCCAAAGGTACAACTTGCCTAGGTGTTTTTTTGAGCCAAATCCTGAGTGCTCACCAAGTACAAATGTTGAAGGCCTGGCTCCTTAGAATGTGCCTGTTTCTGGAGAATGAGTCTTTTACAGGGATAATTAAGGTAAAATGAGATCATGAAGATGGGCCCTAATCCAAGAGGACTAGCATCTTTATAACAATAGGAGATTAGGTCACAGGAAAAAAAAAAACATAGAGGGAAATGACAGAGAGAAGAGAGCCATCTGCAAGCCAAGGAGAGCAACAAGTCTGACAGTACCTTGATCTTGGACTTCTGAAACTATGAGACAGTCATGTCTACTACTGAAGCCAGACAGTCTGTGGGCCATTGATGGCAGTCCTAGGAAACGAATATGCTTTGAAATACCAGAGGCAAATCAGGGAGAAAAAAATGCAGGCTCTAAGTCTCAAGGTCAGCATATGAACCTGACTTGGGTAGAAGTGGCCAAAGAACTTTCAGCTCAGAAATAAATGAGCTGCAGCATTTCCCCACCCCCACACACCATTTCACCCTAGCACAGACCTGGGGTTCCCGGCTTCTTCTCTCTCCAGCCTCAGCCAGCCTGCCTGGTCCTTGTCTTCTTAGGCTGCTAGATGCACCATCTGCCTTCATCACTGCTCCAAAAGACTGATCCTTTACCCACAGAGCGAGTTCTAGGCAAGCCAGCAGAGTACAGAGGAAGAGAGCACAAGACAAGATGGTGCCCAGTAAACTCTTGTGGCTAGCCCTCTGTCTTTCCATCAGTCCACTGGGAGGGCCCAGCTGGGTTTGGAAGTTATTCCTGTCAATGACTCTTTCCCTCTCCGCACAGCCACAGCAGGCATGCTGGTTCTGGCCAGGAGAGTCCAACTGACCAGGGTGGGTATTTGTTTCCAATATAGTTTCCACCTAGTGGCTGAAAACCACCAGCCCTTCCCCATCCTTCCCTGCCTACTGCTCCCCAACCCGCTCTGTCTCCAGCTTTGCTGTGCTTTCCATCAAATGTATTTCCCCACCAGGTGCAACACCCATACCCATCCTTAAATAAGCCCAAGCTCAGAAGAACTCGTACAACACTTTGTTTTTGAAGTTCTGTTATATGCAGCACTGTGCTGGTCTATCGACATGTCATTTCTTGTGTGTGTGCATTTGTGCATGCATGTATGTTCATATGTGTGCGGGTGCATGTGTGTGTGCATGTGTGTGTGGAGGCCAGAGTATTTTATCAGCTAGATTCCTCTATTGCTTTCCCTTTTATTTACTGAGGCAGGGTCTCTTCCTTTGAACCCAGAGCTGACCAATTCAGTTAGGGATCCCCTGTTTCTGCCTCCCCTGCCAAGCAAATGCTGGGACTACAGGCGGGCTGCCACACACACCCAGCACTTATGTGAGCACTGGGAATCCTTGCATGGCAAGTGTTGTACCCACTGAGCCATCTCCTCAGCCCATGACTCATATCATTTCTTATGCTCACAATTGCCCTTGTGATTGTGACCACTTCCTCTTAAAGGCGAGGCTCGACCAGGAGCAGCTTGCCCACAGCCGAGGGCTGGGGCAGACAGCTCTCTCTCCACCTGACACATTAGCTGTGCCCTTTCCATTCTGCCTGCACCCTCCGCCCCACAGTGAAAGCTCCGTACACTGTGAAATGCTGCACAATAAAAGACATTACTCCCCCCCCCATTCTTATTGTTAATAACTGGAAGACAGGAAAAAGAAAGAGATGAACCTTCAGCAAATATACAAATCCCATGACTTCTAAAACTGAGATCTGATCTTCAACTTAAAATTCGCATCTTTGTTTTGCCGGAAGAGAAGTTTAAATTCCTTCGGAGACCCAGGCCTCTCCCCAGTGCATGCTGTAATAACACTTCATGCCTCTGCTACATAGCAACCTGCCCAACTTGAACTTCTATAATTTGGTGATTGTTTGATTAGCAGCATGTTTTTTTTCTGCATTAGACTGAAGCGATAGCATGACCATTTAATGTGCCGTGTAAATAGACCATCTAGGAGAGGAAAAGAGGGTGCTCTCAGTAATTCTCTCAGGACAAGAGGGGCACCAGGACATGTGGGAGGTAGAACAGTACTGTAGATGGCTTGCTCTTGGTGTTGGTGCCTGTATTGGTTATTTTTCTTGTTGCTATGACCGGATAAATGACAAGAAGCATCTTAAGGGAGGAAGGATTTATTTTAGTTCACAGGTCAAGGGGATACAGTCTGCCATAGCAGGGAAGGGTTGGAAGTAGGAGCATAAAACAGCTGATCACAAATTAACCTTCAGTCTCAAAACAGAGTAACAAATGTCCATGCCTAGCTCCTCTCCCTTTTATCATTTTATATTATTATTATTATTATTTTATGGGATGGTGCCACCAACAGTGAGGGTAGTTCCTTATAAGTCAATTAACCCAATCTAGAAACTCCCTCACAGACATGCCCAGGGGTTTGCAGCCTAGGTGGTCCTGGATCGTGTCAAGTTCACAACCTAGATCGGCCATCACACTGTCAGATTCCACACTTCACACAGTGGAGTGCAATAAAGAACGTGTTGGTTGATTTACTACATCTTTGAAAGGTTTCTCACTACCATGTACCACCATATTTTCTAGGCTTGACCTACTGCAACTTCTCACAGATCCCATCCTAGACATATGCAAGAAGTCTATGTTTAACCAGCTTGAATATCCTATATATTCCCATGATTCCCAGCTTTCATGAACCCATCGTCTAAGCAATGTTCTTTTCCTGTCCTCCATCTCGTTAATCCTTCCATCCTGGAACAGGAGAATGACTGCCTCCTCTCTGAAGTCTTCTACCCAGCACACTTGCATGTACCTCTATCATGGCATTCATTTCCTTGTGTAGCTGCTACACACAGACCTTGACCCTCACAGACCCTCACCCAGGTTGCATCGCTACCGGTGGTCTATGTCTGGACTGGGTTTTTTTCAGGTTCTTTTTCAGGCTCATTGAGTCAGAGCACCTGAAGCCTTAGTGATAGTTTGGGGCTTCCTTTTATTTGGTCAGGAGGAAGAAGAGTTGGTGACTAAATGTCAGTCCTTGGTTTTGACTAGCAAGGTTGCGTTATAAAAGTCTTTATTCAGTGTACATGTCCTTTTTCCCATGATGCATCTGATTTTAATCATATACATGCATACCTAGTCATGCATAGACAGAAGATGATACACAGGGTGTATTTGCCCCTAAAATTCCACTCAGAAGACACAGTTAACTATTGCATATTGCATATACACCTGGTTCAGGCCTTATTGACCCTTCTGCCTTCTGATCCCAGATATGTTTTCAGACATGTTAAAATAGAATTTTGCCGTAGGGTTGTTAAGGAGGAGCAACTCACTCCATTGATGGAATCAGGGTGTATATGTAGATCTATGCAAGTGAGGGTCCTAGGTTGCTAGGTGCATAGTTAGGAAAGAGATGTGTGTATAGTTCAGGCCAAGCAAGTTGCTATGCTATCCCTGTGGCTGCTCACCTCAGCATCACCCATTTTGGTGTCATGCACAGTAAGCATGGGATAATTGCTTCTGGAAAGAACCAAAGAAGTTTGGGAATTCTTTTGGATGTCAACAGTCAAGAAGGATTGGGAAAGAGTAAGCCTGAACTCTGAAATGATAAGGTCTAGATGGCTAGAAGTAGACAGCTACTTACATGCTTAAGTCACACAGTGCTGGGCACGTAACAAGCACATCATCAACTATTATTATTATTATCAGTCATTTTTAAAAAATATTTTATTTATTCATTTTCAAGCAGAGAGAGAGAGAGAGAGAGAGAGAGAGAGAGAGAGAGAGAGAGAGACCCAAGGCCACCACCTTGTGGGTCTGGCTTATGTGGGCACTGGGGAATTGAACCAGGGTCCTTAGGCACTGAAGGAAAGTGCTTTAACTGCTGAGCCATCTCTCCAGACGGTCAGTCATTTTTTTTTGATGTGACCTTACTTGGTCCCCTTTGTCTTATGCAACACTAAAGCAAATTCATCGCTATTTGTTCATCCTCATTTCCCCATTTTTTTCTTTTGGACCCAACCATGTCCCCTGCCTTCTGTCAGCCTGGATGGACTTGAGAAGTCCTTCCTGGCCAGGCAAATGTTCTTGGCACATCTCACTATATCTCTCACATGCCTCTGATGCTGCAGCTGCTATAAGACTTTCTGGGTCCTCCATCTTCCCCTTGGCCAGGTTGTTCATATTCTTTAAAGATCTTTCATGTAATGCCTTTGCTAATATTTACATCTCTGCTTAACTAGGCTGGCCTCTGCTGCCCTGGGCATTTCTTTGACTCAGGCAGGATGGACTTGCAATCTTTCTCAGCCACTCAGTAGCTATTTCCCAAAGCATACTAAGAACTGGAAGTTGCTTAGTGTGCAGCCTGCCTGAGGGTTGGGATGTGTCCAATGAAAGGTGTGCTAGGTGTAGTCTACTTGTATAGAGAACAAAGCTTCTTGAACAGTGGGGCGTGACCCCATCTGGAGTCATGTTGAATGCAGGGGTCAAGAAAAATTTGGCAAGAGTAAAAGCTTTCTATACACACAACAACCAAATGAATTCAAAATCAGTTTAAGATAAACTACATACTGAGGTCAAGATACTTCTGGCCACACTCACCTGTATTATGTCAGACGACTTCACTACAGCCTTGGTTCTGAACACACACCACATATGCCGTCACACAACCGAATGCAATGAACACTGTCTGAAATACTTTGCCTCAGATTACAGACTAGTATATGTTATGAATTGAAGTTTTTACTGTACAGGCAACATGTTCTGCTCTTACAGAAATAGAATGGTTTAATTTAGGGAAAACAAAGACTTTTAATATTTTCCTACCATCATCCTCAGCATGCAAGTATTAAATTACTAGATCTTTGGATTATGTTGATATCACGTTTGCTTTCAGCTTTAATGAATTGCAAAATTATATGGATCCAATAATTGTTTTAAAATAAATTTCTTTATGATTTACTATCAGTAAGTGGTTGATTTGTATACCTATTTTGTATGCTCAGATACTGGGGCTGCATAAAATTTTCTCAAGCAAAAATATTGCTCAAGTAGACATAGTGTAAGAATCCCTGATGTAGACACTCAGTCTTTGGAGATAGATAGTCTTGTGCAACACTCTGCCATTGGGCAGCTATGGGACAAGAAAATGATTTAATATATCCAGAGATTTAGTATAAAAACAAGTATAAAGTTTAAAATGGAATAGTAATATTTCACAGGATAAGTATAAAAATTAAATATAATTATATAAAAAGACCAGTACATACTAATTGCTCAGTAAGCGGTACCTACTACTTCTATAAAAAACTAATTAAGGACTGAAGAGATAGCTCTGCAGTTAAGGCATTAGCCTGAAAAGCCTAACAACCCTGGTTCAACCCCCAGTACACACATTAAGCCAGATGCACAGAGTGGTGCATGCGTCTGGATTTCATTTGCAGCAGCCAAAGGCCCTGGTATTCCCATTTTCTCTCTCTCTCTCTTTTGCTCACTCACTCTCTCTCTATCCTGTCTCTGATTGCTCATAAATAAATAAATAAATAAATAAATAAATAAATAAATAAATTTTAAAACTGATTATAATGTATTACACACCTACTATAAATAAAGTGTGCAGTGCTAAACTACAGTATTGGAGTAAGGAAAAAAAACAGATGAAGATGTTATGATGGTTAGGTTTTGTTGTCAACTTGATCTTTTTAATTATCTTGGGTGGATCTCTGAGGATGTTTACAGAAAGGCAGCCTCTTAGTAGGGGGCAGGATGTAAGGAAGCTCAGGGGAGCTGGAAATTAACATCCCTTCCTGAGGGCAGTGCAGGAGGGAAATTCCAGAGACTCAGGAAGCCATTAAGTCTGGCATAGGGTTACAAGACCTCACCCTAAGGCTTTATAAATGGGAAGATATCTCTCCCTTAGCCCCCTGCTTATTTGCTTTTCAGTGTGTGGTATCGGTAATGGGTTTCTCTCTCTTCTTGGACCTGTGAAAGAAGACCAGCCTCTTTTGCATTATGGAACTTCCCCTGGATTTGTAGCTTCAATAAATCCTTTCCTTCCATAAACTGCTTGGTCTGGAGATTCATCCCAGCAGCTTGTGGCTAACTATGACAGATGTCATCTCTGCCCTCCTCAAGTTCAGAATCAGAAGTCAGAGCAAACTCTGATAACAGCTGAAAGAGAAGGGGAGAAGTGTAGTGGGAGGCAGAAGTCAGAAGGTAGCTCTGGAAGGGACAGTGCTGAGCTCTGAACCTTGCTGTGTAACTTTGATGAGCAACAGCCAGCCCTGCAGGATGTCTGAGAGAGAGGCCTAGAGGAGAGCAATAGCAGTAGCTGATGTTGATCAGGCAGGCTCTGCACAAATGCCTGCTCTCTTCTCATTTAGTCTTCTCCGACTCTCCATCCATCCTTCTCATTCTACAAATGATGGGAGGATCCAAAAGGAGAAGTGAGTTGCTCAGGCCGGTCCAGTAAACAAGACTTGAATTCAGGTCCTTCTGACTCCAAAGCTCAACCTACCTCTATGTGTGACAGGTTAACAAAAGTGAGGATCCATGGGAAGGCCAGTACAGCTCGCATGTACATATGTGTGTGTGTTCATGACATGTACTCACACATGTACAACACAGTGTGCACATGTCCAGCGTAAAACAGGGGAAATCCATCAGAAGGTTTGTGGAAATCAAGCAAGAAAAGTGCCAGAGCAGATTCTGAGTCCAGTTTGGATGGTTTGCTTCTTTTGAGGCCAGTTCCCCTTGCTGCACACTAGCCCCACTAGGGCCCCAAGGGTTATTAATAGTAGCAGTGATTATGCTAATAATGATACAGTGAGAGCAGGAAAGCCCCGAGGGGGGAGGAAAGGTGGTGAGCCAGGGCTGCACTGCGTCCTGTGCAGGGAGAAACAGCCTCTGACTCCTATCTTTCAGGTTTCAGGGCCAGACCCGAGCCTCCAAATCCACTCTGACTTCCTGGGAGAGCTCAGCAAGCCCTGCAAAAGCACAATACCTAGAGGAATGTCTCTCCTTCTCTGGAGTTTTGGCAAACTTATTATCCCCAATCAATATCTGAGTAATTACAATCCCCTGTGATCAAAGGGGGTGTTTTTTCCCTTTCTCTGGCCTCTTTACGGGCCTCTCTTATCTGGAAAAGATTTCTTAATCTACTTTCCCTAAATGCCCTGCAGGTCTGCATGCCACCACAGCCCCAGAATCCCCTGATTGCTTTTATTCTCCTTTTTGCTGCCTGACCCAGCTTCCTGGCAGCCCTAACCCTGGTAGGAATTAGCTCGCCCACAACCCTCTGCCCCCAAAGGAGGTGGGAGCTGAGCTGTGGGGAATCAGAAGAACAGGGAGCCCCCAGTTTCCTCTCTCTGGGAGCAAAAGGAAGGTTTGCAGAGGTGAGTGGACCTGCTGGTGTCTCCTATCATTTACCGTCTGCTCCTCTTGTACCCTGCCGACTTGGACTTGGGAACTTCGTCAAGGCCCAGGAACTGACAGAAGGCAAGAGAAGGGACAGTTGGTGAAGTGGAAGGAAGGAGCTTGGAGGAGGAATCAATCACAAGATAAAGGAAAATTTTGCTCAGTCATCCCAGAGCCCTTCTTCTCCGTGACCCCCTCACCCTGGAGCCCCTTCCCAAAGATCATCTATTCTCTCCACTTGGGGTGCCTCGCCCCTAGTCTTAAAGATGGGCTTCCTGGCTCCTACCCAGCTCCTGTTTGCATATGTAGGTCAGGGCAGGTCTCCAGGGAGGCTGGAATGTCAGGCCAGGGTGAGCAGAGAGGGCTGGCTTCTGGCCAGGGGCCAGAAGGGGTAAATGGAGGGACCTGGGGGCTCGGCTTGGCTGATGTATGATGTAAAGACCTGGTCCTCTCCGACACTCAATGATTTAAGAGGTTTCTGCGCTCCAGAAACCTAATTACCCCAAAGATTTCCGTTTGGTCTTCTCAGCTTTGCGCTGAAGAGGCCTTCCAAGAACGCCACGGGGCTGGAGTCATTACTCTGCCGACCGCTTGCAGGGCCGTTTATTGTATTTTTATGAGGAGAATGCTGTGTTGCCTAATACATTTCCCAGGACAGCCTCTGTGAGGGGCTGCTGCTGCTGGGGAGGAGGAAGAGAAACACAGAGGCATGTTCACACGCGTGTCTCCACGCACCACACAAGGAGGGGCGCACACCCACAGGCGCACACAATTGCAGCCAGTTTGGGTTCGCATGAGCTGGCTCCACACACTCCACCTGGCGCATCTGATGAGCCATCCTGTCCAGCCCCCTGCCACCTGGCAAATGGGTTCCAATTTACCCCAGCCAGCATGGGTCTCTCCATCTTCAAGGCAGGCAATTTCAGCATTCCAGAGGATGGCTTTTCTAGTGTTTAACAGCCCTCCTCCCATAGACCGTTTTCCTTCTGGAATTAGTGATGTTTGTGCCAGAAGGAGAAATCACATAGAGATGAGGCCTCACATTGCAGGGATTGCAAGAATCCAAGGGTCTCCATTCCCAGAGCAGACACCCCCCCTGCAAGACAGAAGCTGGTGGCCTGGCAGGAGCCAAAGGAGCAGGGTGCTTCAGGCCCCCTTGAGACTTGTCAATTTTCATAGGTGAATGACAACCTCACCCTAGGGTGGACAGATCTCAACCGTGTGTGTTTGTAAGGCATATGGATCTGTTTTTAATTGGCAACCAAAGGGCTGTGTTTCAGGTATTTGGCAGGGAATATAGTCCAGAACTCACTGCCACACTGTGTCCGTCAAAAACCCAACTGAGAGAAACAAAATAGATGAATGACTGCTGGAAGGGTATGTGGTGCATCCATCCCTCCACCTGCCCCAGGACAAAACCACATCCCTCCGGGTCCCCTGTACAGCTGTTTCTCTGAGTGGAAGTTTGGCCCCTGTTGAAAAGTGATGCCACGGGGAGCAGCTGCATCCATCATAAGGATGCTGTCGAGGATGGCGTTTATCATGGGACCCAGCTGTCCTTAGGAAGGTCCCAGGAGGGGCTCTTGCTGTTACAGCACCAGGGCAAGTCTGGCTGCTTCTCGACAGGCCTTTTCATTCTTCATTCCTCCTATTCATAGTCTCTGCTTTCCTTCCTTCCTTCCTTCCTTCCTTCCTTCCTTCCTTCCTTCCTTCCTTTCTTATTTCCCTTCCTCCTTCCCTCTTCTTTCCTTTGCCATTCTTCTCTCCCTCCTTTCCTGCCCTCTTTTTTCCTTCTATCTTATATGCACCATGAATTTCAAGAGTGACTGAGTTACTGTTAATACATTGGCTAGCAAAAATTTGAAATTCTAAATTCCAGCCTACTTCAAGCCCTTAATTCAAGCACCAGCGTTGTTCCTGATCCCCTGTGACCTCCCATCTTTTGTTCTGTTGGCTTTTCCTGTTTGTTTCTAATATATGCTCTTGCATTGTATCATCTGTGTGGAACTGCACTTTGGCACAAGGTAGGTATAAGTAAGAACATTACTGAATTAATTAATATGGCTCAAACTGTGCTGCACACAGAGATTGTATTTACAAAGGGCTGCATTAGCCAAATAGAAGCTGGAAGGCCTCCTGGACATGTGCCTTGAGCTACAAATCTTGAAAGATGTGTAAGATTTGAAGAAATAGAAAGAAAGTCCTGGTCTAAATTCTTTCCCTTGCATTATAATCACCTCCACTTTCTCATTCTCTCTATATTAGTGAAGCCTACCTCAAGTAGTTTTACCCAATCAAAAATCCCTTCATGAATTTAAGACAGAGAACAAGAAAAACACAAGAGCCAGAAATTCATACAAGATAAACACCTAAAAGAATATGAGAAATCATCTCCTCTGGCCTTCTATTTTCATAAAAAAAGAAATGCAGACCTAGAGAGAGCAACTCTAAATTCTAGACCACTTAGAACAAGCTGTGGGTTGAAAAAACCAATGCCCAAGCTCCCTGCATGTCTGGACCATAAAGTCCAGTATTTCATAAAGTATTCCATTAAGTTAAACAATGGCAGTTCTCTTCAGGAAGCCTGAGCTCTATGCTTAAGTTAATATGCATCTCCCATCTACAGGACAGAAAGGGATCAGGTGTAGTAGCAACTCACGCCTGTCTTCCCTGCACTCTGGAGGCAGAGACAGGAGGATTGCCATATATTCAAGGCCAGCCTGGGCTACATAGTGAGTTCCAAGACAACCTGGACTATGGAGTGAGGTTCTGTCTCAAATTTAATTAAGTAATCAATTAATTAAAAATTGAGAAAGGGTAGGTGGGTTTCCACATGTGTCATTGAACCCTTTCAGGAGGGTGTTAGTGGACAAATGACTTTGGGCAGAGGGCTTAAACTCCCTGAGTCTTCACATCCTCATCTGTAAATGAAGATGGTAAGAACGCATTCTTGAGTTCTTGTGAGCACTGACGAAGGATCCATATGAAGAACATAGCAGTATGAAATGCTCCCAAACACTGGTTGTGCTGATGGTAGTTGAGAAATAGCAGCCTGCATGATGGAATGATGTGGCCAGGAAAATGCAGCTGAAACTTAATCTTTCAGTTCCAATTCACTGGAGGGCTAAATTACTCAGACCCTTACATTTTCCATTGCCCGCTCACTCCATCCCTACTTCCCCATCTCTAGTCTCCTCTAAAGCCCGTTTGTGCCCACTAACTACTTCCTCTGCAGAGGTACTCACACCAAACAAAATGCCTAAGCGGAGGACACTTGAGACGGCAGGGAGGATGGGCCTCCTTCCTTAGGTTCTTTTGTCTGGGATGTCTTATGTGAGATCCTGACCAGAAGCAAGGGGGTGGGGCTAATTTCTAGGCTTCTTAGAGCAAGCTCTGGGTTGAGAAGCCAACGCCCCTAATTCCTGCAAGACTGACCCCCACGATAGTCCACGAAGCTAGATGACTCAAGTTCCTGTGTGAAAAGCAACTTTCCAGGGAGCCGTTCACGCTGAAGTGTCTAATGATTCTATTTTCCTCTGGACCAAGAGGAGACACCCAGATTATGTTTTGGTACCTTGGGCAGAAACATGAACATCTGGAGCCCATGCTGAGAAACATGAGCAACATCTGGAGCCCATGGCAAACCTGTGCTTCACAGTCTAGGGGCTCTGCCTGGCATTCTAGACTCAAGCAACTCCTTCTTTCTCTTCCCCTACCCCCTTGGTCTGGACACCAGCATAGAAAAAGGAAAATGGGCTACCTGGTGAGATGTGGTGGAGTGAATAGAGGGAAGTGGAACACCACAGGCATTTCCCAGATTCTGCAGGGCCTCCATTGGTCTATAGTCGGGAAGGGGAGAATGGAGACACCACACTGATCTCAGGCCCTGTGTTTGCTTCCATTGGCACTCATTTGCTTCCACCCTAACCATCTCCCTTCTCAGGACCTCTGCTTCGGATGGCCACACCTAAGAGCCAGGCATGAGGACACTCAGTTCTATTCCAGGTCAATACCTACAGTGACCAATCAACTCTCAAAGCTCCAGCCTTTGGTCCTATATGGCTAGACCAAATCTAGCCCATCTTTCACTGGACATATCTCAACCTTCAGGCTGGCCACACACTAAGTGACTTTAGCTTTCAGCATGCTTTGGTGACAAGAGTGTGAAACAGCAATTAAGTAGCTGGGGAAGATTGAGGCATTATCCTATTTGAATTGAAATAAAAGGTCCAGGGCAGGGGATGGTAGCCTATTCAAATAGAGTTGTAAATATGAGCAGAGCCATATGTGAAAGATCTTTGAAGAATCGCCTGAGCAGGGGTAAGGTAGAAGATTTAGGAAACTCAGTGAGAGCAATCATGTCAGAGTTCTCAATCCTTATCATATGATATATGCTAAAATGCAAAGCATAACTCAATCTGGAACATCAGCTTACACATAACACCCAAAACTTCTGGAAATAAATATCAGAGAAAACTTGTGATCATAGACAGACATACACCACAATTATAATTCATAATAGAAAAAAGTCAACAAACTGGATTTTATCAACACTAAGAACTTCTCTTCCCAAAATGCTTTTGGACAGAATTTACAGACAAACCACAGACTCACTCAGTGCAGTGGCAGAGAGAATATAAAATGATGTACCATTGGGAAAAACCATTCAGAAGTTTCTTATAAAGTTAAATTTATACTTGTCATATGACCTAACCATCTCTGCCTTTTTACTACATGAAATGAACTTGTGTTCACATAGAACTTACATGTGAATGTTTATGGAAACTTTATTCTTCATCATGCCAAACTGAAAGCAACTCCAGTGTCCTTCATCTAGTAGACAGACAGACAAATGTGTCATCCAATGGACTGGGACTCAGCAATGATATGTGCCACGACACACTCAGCAACAAGAATAAATCTCAAGCTTCTTATGCTACGTGAAAAAAGCCAGACTCAAGAGGTTATGTATATTGCGTTTATTATAAGATCTTCTGGGAAAGACAAACTATAGACTCAGAAAACAGATCAGTGGTTGCCCAGGGCGAGGAAGGGAGGGTTGTTCAACACAAAGGGCCACACAGGAATTTGACACTGATGGACTTGTTCTCCATCTTCATTAATGTAGTGGTCACATGACTCTGCCGTTCTATCAGCACTCATAAAACTGTACAAAAAAGTTACTGGCTATAAATTATTCCTCAGCTCTTAAAAACTGAAAAAGCTTTTTGGTCTTGAAAAAAATAACCTATAAGATAGATATGTACTAGGAGTACTATCCATACTATATGAATGAGGGAATAAAGAGATCTTCTAACAAGTCCATGGTCAATAGTCAAAAAGAGACAAATCTGGAAATGGATTCTAGTCCTGGAGTTCTACTCAGACTGACCTTGTACTGTCTTTCACATTTGGTTTACTCTCAAGCATATTTGGAATTATCCACTGGATCTAAAACACATTGAAGGTTCCGATCTAAGTCATAGCATCTTATTTGTGTTTCAAACACATAAGAGCTACCGTGTTCTTCCAGTTTATTTAAACAGTATTTGCTGTGTTCTTCTAGCTATTAAAACAACAGAGAGCAAGGGGCAGCGAGGACATGGCCTTCCTTCCCTCCTACCCCTACACCATCCTCCATTCTAGAAATAATGTATGTTTGTGTGTGTGTGCACCCACTCATGTGCATGCATGTGTGTGTGTGTGTGTGTGTGTGTGTGTGTGTGTGTGTGTG
>PVHP010038159.1:0-17023 GCA_004024765.1 Zapus hudsonius | reverse complement strand
CCAGTGGTACTGGAGGCATTCCTTAGTTTGATGGCAGAAGTCATTGCCGAGACCCTCCTAGTAGTTGATCGTGGCAGGTGGGCATGGGTAGTAGATGGTGCCCTTGCATGATGCTGCCAGCTGGCTGTGTAACATTAGATCAATGCACAGTTTGCAGGAGTTGGGTGGACATTTCTGAGCTTCCCACAGAGCAGCTTCCCAAAGGCTCTTGGTAAGGGCTTTGTTATGAGCCCTGAGGGGTACCATCCAGGCCCTTGGCATTTATTTGAGAGTCCCAGGAGAACTGTACTATTAATGGCATGGGTCCCAGCTCATCTTAAATTTACCTAAGGTATTTATATTTTGTCTTTCACATGTTTCTTTAGTCACAAGTAAATTTGTCGTGTTAGGTTTGGCCAGACGTTCAGAATAAAGTAGTTCTGTGGTGTTTGGGACTGCTGAGGGAGGCCCCTCCTCCCTTCCCTGAAGGTTGCAGGAGCTCCTTTGCATTTGTGTTGTCCACGCATGTGGCCTTGTCACTTCCTTTGATGCTGAGTGGCCTCAGCCCTTTGGAACAACATGTGACTTGCATCAGGCCTTTCATCAGAGACCATTCTTCACATTTTCCCTTTGGATCTCTAGCAGACTAGCCTTTCCCAGGTCAGTGTCAGGACCCCAGCAAACAGCACTCCCACTCTTCCGTCTCTTGCTTTTCTTATTCTGGCCCTTGCCCTGGTCTCACCGAGGTGCTTGCGTCTGTAAGGTGAATGATTTGAAATTTGTCCTTGAGATTCTTTGCAGCCGGCAGCTGATTCACCCTGTGTTTGCGTGCAGCATTTGCCATTTTTAAAATAAATTTATTTATTTGTAAGGAGAGAGAGAGAGAGAGAGAAAGGATGGGTGCACCAGGGCCTCTAGCTGCTGCAAACAAACTCCAGATGCATGCGGCACTTTGTGTATCTGATCATTTGCCTTTCTTTTCTTTTTTTTTCTTTTCTTTCTTTCTTTCTTTCGCCATTTTCAATTAAAAAAAATCTCAGCTTTGGGTTCTGTTATTATCTTCTGTCTCCTAGCATTTGTACACTAGCAGTTATGTGCTTAGACACAAGGTTGCTTGTGTTTATAAAATACCACAAATGGAGATATAGATTCAGTGAGAGGGCACAGGCCTGCCCACCTGCCTGCAGTGGGCAGTTAGCACAGTACTAGGTGTCCTTATCTGTGTGAGCTTAACAGTAAAGAAGCTTTGTAATCTCTTGCCCCAGTGTCCCCACCCTGTGACATCTGTGAGGGTTAGGAGCATCCCCTGGTGTCACCTGTATCCCCAGCTGCTGCTAGTGCAGGACCTGGCATGTGGTGGCAATGTGTGGTTGGTTGATGAATCTATAGCAAGCCTGCTCGGCTCTCACCTCCCTCAGGTATTCCTGGTGCAGCCGGCGGCTGGTGGAAGAGCGTTACTCTTGGACCAACCAGCTGTCGCCGGCTGACCTCATCCCCTTGGAGGTCTCTGCCAGCAGTGCCACCCAGGAGCAGCTAGTGGTGGGGCACAACGTTTGCTTTGATCGAGCCCATATCAGAGAGCAGTACCTGGTTCAGGTAAGCTTCCTGGGAACTGTGGCCTGGCTTGGTGGGCCAGGAGCCCTGCTCTCATGCTTGGGAAGGCATTGCTTTCCTGCTTGCTGCCCCTCTTCGATACAGCATCTGCATGGCCTCATTTGGACCAGCCTTGCTCGTCTCTGCCTCGCTGTTTGTTTCTAAGGCAAATCTGGAAAAAGACCTGAGTGCTCACAGTAATAATGGCCCTTATCTCTGTGGGGCATTTTAAAGTTTAGTTTGGGAGCTGGGCATGGTGGTTCATGCCTTTAATCCAGATTAGGGAGGCAGAGATGGGCCACCTGCAGACTATATAGTGAATTCCAGGTCAGCCTGGGTTAGAATAAGACCCTGCCTCAAAAAACAAACATTTTATTTATATATAACATTTATATATATATTTATTTATTTATATATAAACATTATATATATATATATATATATATATATATATATATAAAATAGATGTTTAGGGGCTACTCCTGCCTCAGCTACTCATGAGCAATGTTCACTTCTTAATGTCCCTAAGCCTCTGTAAAAAGAGAGCTAACAGTAACAGGGTCTGGAGAGATGGCTTAGTGGTTAAGGTGCTTGCCTTCAATGCCTAATGACCTTGGTTCAATTCCCCAGTACTCACTTAAGCATCTGGAGTTTATTTGCAGTGGCTAGAGGCCCTGGTGTACTCGTTCTCTCTCTTTCTCTCTTGTAAATAAAGAATATATATATATACACACACACACACACACACATATATATATATATATATATATATATATATATATTTAAAGAGAGCGCTAACAGAAGCTCCTTCAGTAGACTTTTAGGAGGGTTTGAATAGCACATGTGATATTCAAACTCTCAGAACTGTAATGACAATTCTTTTATGGAATATTCTTTGATTGTGTCTCAAAGAAGGGCAGGGAAGGAGAGAGCACCTTTGGCTTTGCTGACTTGAGAGGGGGGCACGGCCTGAGAATGGCAGGGGCTGACCCATAGCTCTAAAGGTCTTCTTTTGGCCACTCTGCCCAGAGTTGCTCAGAGCTGTTGACGGAAGCCAGGAAGTACTTGGCTTGTTGGGACTGAGCCAGGCCTGCACTTGGAAGGGTGGCTAGGATTTGCAGGGTAGGTTCCTCATAGTGAAGGGACAAGCCTGAGGAAGCCTCTCTGTTTTGTGTTGGAGGCTGTGTGTTGAGAGTAGAGACTATGAGGAGCTGAGGAGGGGCTGGTGGCGATCCCACTGAAGCAGTGACTGGCTGTCCCCTCCACTGCAGCCTCTTTCTGTCTTCCCCCCCAGGGCTCCCGCATGCGCTTTCTGGACACTATGAGCATGCACATGGCCATCTCAGGGCTGAGTAGCTTCCAGCGCAGTCTGTGGATGGCAGCCAAGCAGGGCAAGCACAAGACTCGGCACCCCACGCAGCAAGTGCAGAAGTCTCAGAGGAAAGCCAATGGCCCAGGGGTGAGAGTGCACTCGGGACCTGGTAGGAGCAGGATGCCGTGGGTGCTAAAGATCCTATCACTGGTTTACCAGCCTGGCCTAAGGCCAAGCTGATCTGCCATGTTCCTTGCTTTGGGTCCCTCAGATTTCATCTTGGGACTGGATGGGCATCAGTAGTGCTAATAACCTGGCAGATGTGCACAGCCTTTATGTGGGGGGCCCTCCTCTAGAGA
Source organism: Zapus hudsonius (assembly GCA_004024765.1). Taxonomy (NCBI): domain Eukaryota; kingdom Metazoa; phylum Chordata; class Mammalia; order Rodentia; family Dipodidae; genus Zapus; species Zapus hudsonius. Next base: position 13,780 of record PVHP010038159.1, on the reverse strand, counting down.
AGGAGCCTCGAGAACTGTTCGTCAAAGGCAGCATGAGGGACATTCGGGAGCATTTCCAGGTACGGTGTTAGCGAGGAGCTCCAGGGAGATGGGCTGGGACCACCCAGGGTTCTGCCCCTAAGAACTGGTGGTGGTAGTAGGTAGCTGCTCCTCCCCCAGCAACTTCCTGTCACCTTGTGCCAGGACCTGATGCAGTACTGTGCCCGGGATGTGTGGGCCACCTATGAGGTTTTCCAGCAGCAGCTGCCACTCTTCTTGGAAAGGTGATGGGAGCCAGGTGGGATCCCGGGGTGGGGGTGGGGTCCTGGACCTGGCTGTGTTGTAATCAGGTGGTGCTGGTTCTCATCCAAGCTGAGAGCATGGAGCCCCTCTGCCCAGTGGTGCCCACGTGTGCTCTGAACTCTGTTTCTAGAGCCCTGGGGGCTTGGGCTTATGTCTCCTGTGTAGTATCCCAGTTTCCTACCTAGATTTAGTAGTTAGTCAGTCTGATGATGTCATGAGCATCACACCTGGTTCATACCTTTGATGTCATATCCTCACTAACTTGGTCAAGTAGCATCTCATCAAGAAACACACACAGTCATATTTTACTCTGGTTATGTGCTTGTTGTCAGCACAGTGCCTGGCATAGAGTTGTCACTCTGTGGCTGTCATTCTTTTGTGACCTGTCATTCCTGTTTCACTCCTGAGAAGGGGACATTATTTTCATGTTGCAGAAAAAGGAACAGTCTCAGAGAAGCGAGGTGACTAATGCAGAGTGAGGTAGCAGGAGAGCTGGGTTTCAAGCCTTGGTCTCACTTCAGAGCTTTGCCACATTGCTGGTTGGGTTGAGCATGCCAAACTGGCTCAGGAATTGGGCCCAAGCCTTGTCTCTGTGTCATTTATGGCAGTCTTGGGTGTCTATCCTCAAGGTGCCCCCATCCAGTGACTCTAGCTGGCATGCTGGAAATGGGTGTCTCCTACCTGCCTGTCAATCAGAATTGGGAACGTTACCTGGTGGAGGCACAGAGCACTTATGAGGAGCTCCAGCGGGAAATGAAGAAGTCATTGATGGACCTGGCCAATGATGCCTGCCAACTGCTTTCAAGAGAGAGGTAACCAGTCTTTGGGTGGGCAGGGTCACAGCAGGTGGTCTGGCTTCTGGCTCAGCCTTAGTCCAGTTCTGGTGAACTGGCCCTGCAGGTATAAAGAAGACCCCTGGCTCTGGGACCTTGAGTGGGATCTACAGGAGTTTAAGCAGAAAAAGGCAAAGAATGTGAAGAAGAAAGAGCCAGTCTCAACCAGCAAGTTGCCCATTGAGGGGTCTGGGCCCCATGGGGATCTTGTGGATCAGGAAGGTGGGGTGCTTGGGTAGGATGTGGTTCAGGGTGGTCTCTGGGATGATCCTAGGACCCTGGGGACCCTTGGAAGGAGTCACTCTATTCTTTTGGACCTGGGAGTCCCTTCTGGTCCTGACTGCCCTCTTTACACAGATCCTGGACCACCCAGTGAGGAGGAGGAGTTTCAGCAAGAGGCCATGGCCCGTGACTGCTTGCAGCGGCTCAAGGGTACCACAGAGCTCTTGCCTAAGCGGCCCCAACACCTTCCTGGACACCCTGGGTGAGCACGGTTCCCTCTCACATATCCAGAAGGCACTTCGTACCGTCCTCAGGACACCGGCAGAGGCAGCATGCACCACAGTTGCCATTCCTTTATTCCGTCTTGTTCTGCTCACTTCCGTTCACTCCGGCTTTCTGGACATAGGGAGCATAGTGCATAGCAGCTGCAGGGCACAGATGGAGCATGCCTTCTCCCTTCCTAGGGGGAGCTGCCAGTGTGGGGGCGGCTGTCACAGTACTTGGGGATCTGGAGGCTTCTTGAGTTTACCTGAGTTTGATCCTCCTGCACAGATGAGAAAAGTGCAGCCAGAAGCACCGGCAGGGTGGCCACTTTGTAGTTGAATGACCCTGAGTGCATGTGCCCGGTGTGTTCAGCCTGGTGAGCACCCAGTGAGAGCCTATAAGATTGGTGTCTCTCGGGCACTGGGGAGGTCTGAGAGGTCCCTTTCTTTGAGGTTGAGGTGGGGCTTTGGAAGAAGCTCAGATCTGGCCTGGAGGATGCTTGTCCTGAGTTCTGAATAGTCCAGTGAGACAGGCATAGGGTTTAGCTTTTGGAGATATTTGGATTTTCTAGATTTCCGTATTGGTCCTGACTAAAGCCTCCCAAATGAGGGGTCAGAGAAGCTTGAGTGGCTGATAGGCCCTAGGCCTTGAAAAGTGGGTGGGGTGCCTCCTGGGATAGAGAGAGAGAGAGCTTCTGTAGTATAACACTGCTTTCTTTCTTGCTTGCTTCTTGGTGAGGAATAGGTGGTACCGGAAGCTCTGCCCTCGGCTAGATGACCCTGCATGGACTCCAGGTCCCAGCCTCCTCAGTCTGCAGATGCGTGTCACACCTAAACTTATGGCTCTGACCTGGGATGGTTTCCCTCTTCATTACTCAGAGCGGCATGGTTGGGGCTACCTGGTGCCTGGACGGAGGGATAACTTGGCAGAGGTGCCAGTGGGTACTACTTTGGAGTCAGCTGGGGTAGCCTGCCCCTACAGGTAAGGCTTAGGCTAAGACTCCAGGGTGGAAGGGGCTGGAGCCTAGGGGCTCTTGTGCTCTTGCTAGAGAAACCAACATCAGTTGAGGCTCAGAGGCAGGAATGAGCTGGGGTTCAGTAGTCTGGGTTCTAGTTCATTTTTTTCCATGACTTCCTTTGACCCTTTGGGCCTTCAAGTCTTGGTAGCAGAGTGAGGAAGACTACGACCCTGCTCCTGGTCTAACAGCATAGCTGCCTGCCTGGGAACCCAAGGAAGACTGTTGAATGTGGCCCGGGAGGGGGACTTGCTTTCTGCTTTCCTCAAGTATAACCTGACTTCATTATGTGCCAGGCACCATGTTAATGAGCCTTTACATTTGTCCCTGAAGCAGTTCCATGAGATATTATCCTCATTTTAGTTTGCTTGTTTATTTATTTATGAATGAGAGAGAAAGAATAGGCACTCCCTAGTTTCTGTTGCTGTAAATGAACTCTAGACACAAGTGCCACTTTGTGCATCTGCCTTTATGTGGGTACTGAGGAATTGAATCCAGGTCATCAGGCTTTGCAAGTAAGTGTCTTTTACCACTGGGAAATCTTTCCAGCCCTATGTTTTATTTTATTTATTTTTAAAAATCTTTATTTATTGGGCTGGAGAGATAGCTTAACAGTTAAGACACTTGCCTGCCAAGCCTACAACCTGGGTTCAATTTCCCAACATCCATGTAAAGTCAGATGTACAAAGTGGTGCATGCATCTGGAGTTTGTTTATAGAGGCTAGAGGCCCTGACATGCCCATTCTTTCCCTCTCCCTGCAAGTAAGTAAAAATATTTTTAAAAACTATTTATTTGAGGGCTGGAGAGATGGCTCAGCAGTTAAGGCACTTGCCTCCAGTGCCTAAGACCCCCGGTTCATTTCCCCAGTACCCACATATGCCAGACACAAGGTGGTGACCCTGGTATTCTCTCTCTCTCTCTCTCTCTCTCTCTCTCTCTCTCTCTCTGCTTGAAAAATGAATAAATATTTTTTTTAAAAAGAAGCTTAACCTTTAAAAAAAAACAAAACTATTTATTTGAGAGAGACTGGGCACACCAGAGCCTCTTGCCATTGCAAATGAACTCTGAGTGTCCGAATGCATGCACCACTTTGTGCATCTGGCTTTATGTAGACACTGGGGAATCGAACTTGGATGGCAGGCTTGCAAGCAAGTACCTTTAACTGCTGAGCATCTTTCCAGCTCTGTTTTTATGTTTATGGTACTGGTGATTAAACTCTGGGGCTCTGTGCATGCTAGACAAGTACTCTACCACTAAGTTCCACCCCCAGCCTGGTACCCATATTACAATTGATTAGGGCCTAGAGAAATGATTTGACCTGTCTGCAGCCACAACACCTGAGCTTTTTATAGGCAGACACCGTGCAGAAGTCAAGGCATTTGCAGTGGCCGGTAAGGATTCTGGCTCTGCAGGGTAACTTTGTGTCACTTGTCAGGCCTTTGCCCTTAAGAGCCTACACATGGACGAGTGGGCAGAAGCCAGGCTGTGGTGGGGCCTTCAATCATGACTGCCCATTTCTCCGCTCCCTGTGCTCTCGGGCCATCTCTGTGGCACACGAGGAGCTTGGATTTGAGTCAGACCAGGCCTTCAACTCCAGCCTGCTACCAGTGTGCTAGGTCATTTTGGGTTTGTCATTCCCTGTCCACTTTGCCTCAGCATTGTGAGGACTCCACAAAGGGGCCTGTGGAAAGCCATGGGAGAGCCACCAGCCAAGCAGGCAGCCAGTAATCAGCAGCTATTCTTCTCCACCCAGAGCCATCGAATCTTTGTACAGGAAGTACTGTCTTGAACAGGGGAAGAAGGAGCTGGAGACCCAGGAGACAGGCCTGGCTGAGGAGTTCTTGCTCACTGACAGTACTGCCATGTGGCAGACGGTGAGGGCAGGTTCTGAACCTGAGCTCTGGGGTGAGGGTCTCTGAGGAAAGTGGAATTTTGGGTGGAGGCCAACTAGTTACTACTGGTTGCTCAGGGGTGGGCCTACTGCTTCCTGCCTCTCATGCCCCTGCTTCCTGGGCCCATCCAGGTGGAAGAAATGGGCTGCTTAGATGTGGAAGCCGAGGCCAGAATGGAGAACTCAGTGCTAGGTCAACCTTCCACTCTGGTGAGCAGGGCGGCTGTTCAGGGGCTTGCTGTGTGGGTGGTGGGTGACTGGGGCTTTGTCTTGGCCACACAGCTCTTTTCCACCAGAGTTCCCAAGGTTCTGGGAGGTGGGGGGTGGAGATGACGCCCTGCTCTCCTGTGGTCCCATGTGTTGGGAGACTAAGGAGGAAGCCCGAGACTATGGCCTTCTGTCACTTTCCAGCTTATCTGCTCAGTTTCAGGCCCTTTCCCCACCCCCTGCCCCCTGACCCCTGCTGAATGCAGGTGCTGGAGCAGGGCCTGAGCTGGGTGTGTGACCCCCACAGCCTGCTGTTTGTGGCCCCAAAGCCAGTCAACCTACTTATCACCATGGCAATGGACCTTACAATGATGTGGATATCCCTGGCTGCTGGTTTTTCAAGTTGCCTCACAAGGTGTGTGTCCTGGTTCATGCCTCACAGGAGGACTCCTTAGTAGTAGTTGAACAGTGTGATTTGGGGCAAATGTCATCTCCGAGCTTTTGTTTTCCTTCTGAAAATTGGATGACAGGACATGGTGGGATTAACTGACATGGTGCATGTACTGGCACCGTATCTGGCTCATGATCACTGTTTTCTACTAAGTGTTGTTACTAGTGGAGCCCGGGTTGCTTGTGTCTGATCATTTTAGTGTGTGTGTGTGAGGGAAGTGGGGGCTCTGCTGGGAGAAGGCCCAGTACCTGTCAGTACCCCACCTTGTGCTCCACATCACCTCTAGCACTTTTCTTCTGTACTCTCCAGGATGGTAACAGCTGTAATGTGGGCAGCCCCTTTGCCAAAGACTTCTTGCCCAAGATGGAGGATGGCACCCTGCAGGCTGGCCCAGGAGGTGCCAGTGGGACCCGTGCCCTGGAAATCAACAAAATGATTTCTTTCTGGAGGAATGCCCATAAACGTATCAGGTGGGAGGGTAGAGACAGCCTGTTTATTCCTTGGTCAGGTGTCTGTAGCCCTGGGGCTCTTTTCCCCCATTTCACCTTCGAGTCCTTGCCTCATCTGCCATAAGAGAACAACTTAGCTGTGGTCTAGAGTCTGTGGACCTTGGGCCAGTCTCCTCCAGCTTCAGTTTTCCTGTCTATGTGAAGAGAGTGGTGTTATGGGCCTTTCCTAGCTCTCATTGAACACCTTGGTTTAACTGGTGGAACGATGAGATGTGGACCTTGAAGGGCTGGTTGTCCACAAGCTCTCTTGGGGACTGGCAACTGGGTCTTGTGGCATGCAGTGGCAAATAGATCATCTTGAAGGTCACCATTCAGGTGGTTGTGGCTGCAGGCCAACTTTTGGTGAGTAGTGTTATGGAGTCAGTGCAGTCTGCCCTTGTGGCAGGGGAGGATAGACGCCACCTTAGTCTAGCCACTTCCTAAATGGCTCATCCTCCCATAGGGCCCAGGCTGGATCAGGGTATGGCAAGAGGGTTGAGGCCAGGCCTTGAGGGGACCTAGCACCCTGGAAGCTGGGCAGGTGCTGGTGACAGCAGAATGGGGTGGGCTTTACTCCCCATAGCTGTGTTGAGCCTCAGCCTGTCTGTCTTCACAGCTCCCAGATGGTGGTCTGGCTGCCCAGGTCTGCTCTGCCCCGTGCTGTGACCAGGTATGGCCTACTGGATGGTTGTGGGGGTGGGAGAACTGAGTGAAATGGATTCTAGGACCAGAGCAAGATGCTGATAACCCCTTTTGCCTCTCCCATCCCAGGCACCCCAACTTTGATGAGGAAAGCTGCTACGGGGCTATTCTGCCCCAGGTGGTAACTGCTGGCACTATCACCCGAAGAGCTGTGGAGCCTACATGGCTCACTGCCAGCAATGCCCGGGTACGTGTCCTATGCTTTTTTTTTTTTTTTGTGTGTGTGTGTGTGTCTCTTACTAGGGTCTCAGAGCCTTTGGGGATCTTAGCATGAAAAGGAACCTAAGGTCTGGGCTCACTAGGTAGTTCAAATCAGGCTCAGGACCCCATCTACTTCTGTAGCAGATGTGCCAGTGTAATAGCCACAGCTGTCTGTAGTGGAGTTTAGCTGTAGGTGAGGGGCCTGGCATTACAGTGAGGATTCTTTACTTGTCAGTCTACTGCTGACAGGTGACTATCTCTGAACATGGAGTTTGGAGCAGTGCTGTGTGATATTCTCCAAAGCCATCCCCTCAGGAAGTGTTAGCTCTGGCTCTGGGAACCCAGGGTAGGAGTCCCCTTGAGTATCTAGGTGGGCCTGACCTCACTCTTCCTGCAGCCTGACAGAGTAGGCAGTGAGTTGAAAGCCATGGTACAAGCCCCACCAGGCTACGTCCTTGTGGGTGCTGACGTGGACTCTCAGGAGCTATGGATCGCAGCTATACTTGGAGACGCCCACTTTGCCGGCATGCATGGTGAGCAGGAGCTTTGGTTGGGATGGTGAGGCAGCCCAACTGCTCAGGGCCCTGAGTTGGCCCAGATGCTTCTGGGCTTCCTTCTCACTGCTCCCTTGTCCTCCAGGCTGCACAGCCTTTGGGTGGATGACATTGCAGGGCAGGAAGAGCAGAGGCACTGATCTACACAGCAAGACAGCCACCACGGTGGGCATCAGCCGAGAGCATGCCAAAATCTTCAACTATGGCCGGATTTATGGGGCTGGGCAGTCATTTGCTGAGCGCCTACTGATGCAGTTCAACCACCGGCTCACAAAGCAGGAGGCAGCTGAGAAGGCCCAGCAGATGTATGCAGTCACCAAGGGCCTCCGTCGGTGAGGGTCCCTTTCCCACCCACATTAGCACCCAGGACCTCAGGTTTACTGTTTCCATCTCTCTTTTTTTAAATTAACATTTTTATTTATTTATTTGTAAGCATAGAGAGAGAGAGAGAGAGAGAGAGAGAGAACATGTCAGAGAGAATAGGTGTGCCAGGGTCTCCAGCCTCTGCAAACGAACTCCAGATGCATGCACCACTTTGTGCATCTGGCTTTATATGAGTACTGGGGAATCAAACTCTGGTCATTAGGCTTTGCAATCAAGCACCTTAACCACTGAACCATCTCTCGAGCCGTGCTGTTCCCATCTCTTGTCCATCACTTGCCCACTCCCTCCAAAACCTTTGTTACCTACTTACAGGATGGTTTGTTCTTGGAGTTGTGACATTTGAGTCATTCTTTTTCTTCAGAGGGGTAAATCTGTACTCTGGGTATACTGTCACCAAGTGGTCATCCATAGCTCTATAGTTCGGTAGTGTTAACAGTATATTGAGGGTTGAGTGCCTGCAGAAACGTGAGTTAGCAGGTATGAGGTGGGAGCTGTCTAGGCCATTCCCAAGCCTTACATGGCTCTCAGTTTACTAGTTCAGCTGACAATCGTCTACACCAGTGTGCTCGGGGACAAGGGAGGAGAGCTAGTGGTGCACTAGCAGTTTCTGTAAGTGTGACATGCAGCATCCACCTTTAATCAGAGGCCTCTGGGAGACTGGAAGTTGAATAACTGATTGAAGTGAGTGCATCCATAGGAACTGGTAGCTGAGCATTGTTCAGAGCAGGTAGCCAGTGTTGATAGAGGCAAGAGGGCAAGTGGGCTTTGGTTGTAGAACCTTTGAACGTATCAGAGTTCAGGCTCCTGGCCTGATGGTGGGGGAGCCCTGGTGTTTCTTCATTACATGAGTGACGTGGCTTTGGAGTCCTTAGGCCACAAGCCTAGCTAGTCTGCAGGTTGCACTGAAGTCTGGGACAGAAGTTAAGCTTGGCTTGTCTGGTTTTCTGTTCCTCCAGGTGCCTTCTCCTCTTTTGGGAGCACCCCATTCCCAAACTTGAGTGAGGCCCATGCTGTCTCCGAAACTAGAAGGCTGCTGTTGGCCAGTGGGTAGCTCAGTGTCCCAGGCATTGGAACAGTACGATCGGCAGTGGCTAGTGGTAGAGTCTGCCTTCTACCATGATGTAGCCCAGGCTTTGGGGCCACAATAGTCTGAATTCCTGTCTGTGCTGTGCCCCTTCCTAGCTATGTGACTCCAGCACACCATCCAGCCTGAGTCTGCTTTCCCTGACTATGGGGAAAGCCCTGGCTAGGGGTGGTTGTGGAAACTGAATGAGGTGCGCCTGCCACAGAAGAGGAGGCCATTTTATGGGAATGACACGGTGACACTACCCACAGGTATCGGCTGTCAGATGAGGGTGAGTGGCTGGTGAGACAGTTGGATCTCCCTGTGGACAAGACTGAGGATGGCTGGATTTCTCTACAAGACCTACGCAAGATCCAGAAAGAAGCTTCTAGGAAGTGAGAACCTTGTGTTCTCAGGATGGAGGGGTCTGATGTTGGCTGGCCTCACAAGCAACTCTGAGATACTAAAAAGACAAAATCTACCTTCTCTGTTTGCTCCTCCAGGTCACGCTGGAAGAAGTGGGAGGTGGTTGCTCAGCGAGCATGGATGGGGGGCACCGAGTCAGAAATGTTTAATAAGCTGGAGAGCATCGCCATGTCCGATACACCACGTACCCCAGTGCTGGGCTGCCGCATCAGCCGAGCCCTTGAACCTTCCGCTGTTCATGGGGAGGTATCTAGCTAGTCTTGGGGCGTGGAGAGAAGGCACAGGGACATCAGGGCTCCCCTCAGTCTTTTTACTGATTTAGCACATAGGGCCAATTTGCCAAGTAGAGCTTATTCTGGGGCTCCTGGACCACCCCGTTCTCTAGAGCTAACTAATGTGTGCTATAACCCCTCATTGTGTCCATCTGCCCTTGCTCCCCCAGTTTATGACCAGCCGAGTGAACTGGGTGGTGCAGAGCTCTGCTGTGGACTACCTGCACCTCATGCTCGTGGCCATGAAATGGCTGTTTGAGGAGTTTGCCATCGACGGGCGCTTCTGCATCAGCATCCACGACGAGGTTCGCTACCTGGTACGGGAGGAGGACCGCTACCGCGCTGCTCTTGCCCTGCAGATCACCAACCTCCTGACCAGGTACCGAGCAGGCCTGAGTTTTCATCAACCCAGAAATAAATGCTTTAGCTTTTATCTGATATTTTTAGAACTTAGGAAAGTTCTAAAAAGATTGGCTTCAGCTTTTAAAAAAAGATTTGTTGGGTTTGAAAGTGGCATATGCCAATATTAGATCAGCAAGGTGGACTAGGTCACTGGGGTGGTGGTAAGGTCAGGGGAGCTGTTCTTGGGAGTACTCAAGCTGGGGCTGGAGCAATTGTTATGAGCACTTTGTGCACAAGAATGAGTTGCCTAAGTGGGCCTGAGGCTGCTTGAGTTTGACGCCCCAGCACCCAATGGAAATAGCTGGGCTGGCCATGCATGCCTGCCACTCCAGTCCTGTGGGAAACAGAAACTGGAGAATCACTCCAGAATTAGTAAGAGACTCTGTCTCAAGGAAACAGGCAGAAGAGCAATGGTGGAGTGATGTCCAACATTCTCCTTTGGTTTCTGTACACAGGCGCAGGGGGTACACATGCATACACACAGTATCATGTCACACATGCTCTCCCCCCAAAAGACTCAGGCTGCTCCCTTTGTAACACACCTGTTTTGAAAATCAAATGACAGAAGACAACTCATAGAAAAGTGAGATGTTTATGTTCCTCCCTTATTTTAATTGCCAAAAAATGTTATTCTACCTTCAGCACATTTGTTCATGGGGAAAAGTCAAACATACTCTTAAATATTTATTTGCAAGCAGAGAGAGAGATGGGCACACCAGGGCTTCCTGCCACTGCAAATGGACTAGAGATACATGGGCAGGAGGCCATTTTGCAAGCAAGTGCCTTTAACCACTGAGCCATCTCTCCAGTCCTACCATATATTGAGTTATGTTTTCTTATAAAATTCTTAGTTCATATGGGTGAATTAAATGTTACTGTTCTGTTCCATGTTGATCTGCCACTTCTTGTTACCAATGCCCTCTTATTATCTCCTGGGGGTAAAGAAGTATATCAACCTGGAAAAAAGTATGTGAAGTCCCTAACTGCAATTCAGTAGGGTGTGGCTCATGGAGGCTGACTTTATACTGGGGAGGACCTGCTTTGTGGGGTCCCTGGCCATTTCTTTTGGAGCAAGGAGCCCATGTTCACAGCAAGGCACAACTGAGTGGAGATTGGGTCTCTTTCCAGGAGCATGTTTGCCTACAAGCTGGGTCTGAATGATTTGCCTCAGTCAGTTGCCTTTTTCAGTGCTGTTGATATTGACCAGTGCCTCAGGAAAGAAGTGACCATGGATTGTAAAACCCCTTCCAACCCAACTGGGATGGAAAGGAGATACGGGATTCCCCAGGGTGAGCATAAACTCTCTGTTCCTCATACATATAGAATGGGGGGTGGATCCAAGCTCGGGACCCCAGAGGAAACATTCACACTGCAGGCTGTTTCACTCTAGGTACCTGCATGTAATGTTCAAATCACAAAGGAAGTGGTTTCTAGAAATGAAGACATCCATTTATACTTTTTCCTTTTCAACCATATCAGCAATGTTTAAAAGGATTTCTTGTATAAGTCAAAGGATATTCTTAGGTGAAACTGTACTGTAATGTCCAAACACTAAGTAAGACAACTTGTTTTTGGTTAAAAATGTATTTGAGACAAACTTTTCACCATTCCTATTAAATATCCTCAGCTTTTCCACCCACCCTCCTTTTGAGCTGAACATGAAGTTCCAGTCTTTCCTCTTGTGGCAGCACCTAATGAAGTCTGTCTTACAGGTGAAGCGCTGGATATTTACCAGATAATTGAACTCACCAAAGGCTCCTTGGACAAACGAAGCCAACCTGGATCCTAGACAAGCCTGGAGGCTCTGTATTTGCTCCTATGGAGCTTCGCTGGGCAGTGCTGGCTTCTAAACTCAGGCTTTCAGCCACACTTTTTGCAAAAGGGCTTGCCCTAAGGTGGCCATTTCTCAGTACCAGGACCTGCCAGGAGGGTTGCTTCTAACTGAAGGAAGGCGCAGTTGAATTCAGTGGGTTCATAACCAAGATGCCAACATCATCATGGGCTATAAAAGGGGTACTGTTGGGTATAAAGGAAGCAGACTCCTCAAAGATTAATTTAACTCAGGCATTTAATTTTTTCCTTTTCTTGGCTGGTTCTTTGTCCTGTCTCTTGTGTGCTGATGCAGTGCCCTAGAAGAAGGAGAGTAAAAGCTCTATCAGCTATATGACGAGAAACCTGCTCTCAGCAGCGGCAATAAAAACAAACACCTAAGAATCCTTCATCTCATTAAAGCCTGTATTAGTCATGCTTTCCCCACTTGGCACTCACAGGAGTTCACTGGTACTGAGGTACCAGTGAGCAGGGAAGTACCAGCTCCTTTCAGGACTTCTGTTGTACTGAGGACGTTTCTCCTATGAACTTCAGGTATCAAAATGATGTGAGGTTTGTAAGCTCATATCAAGGGAAGTAAAGGAGAGAATATGAAAGCAGGTGCAGGGCCTGAAGAATTAAATGTACAGAAGGGGAAGGAGCAAACACATCATCCCTGAGCTCAACTGGCTATGGCTATCTTGGGTGCCAGAGACAAGGAAAAGTTGAGCTGGATACAGTACTGCACCAAGTGAACAGAAGGGAAAGGTATAAAACTGAGTCATGAAAGGAAGGGATACTCAGAGTGGGCCTACTATACTGGTTTTTGAGCCAGAATGCTGTAGCTGGTTGTTGTCCAGTGGTTCAAAAGGAACAGGACTCAGAAAGACCTTTCAGTTGCTACTATTTTCACATAAATACCAAAAAAGTGTTTAGTATGAAAGTCTGGACAATTTTGACCTATTTTGTTTATTTTTTTTTCCTAGGCGGGGTTCATGCTAGACCAGACAGTGATCCTCCTACCTCAGCCTCCTAAGTGCTGAGATTAAAGGTGCAAGGTGCACACCCAGCTATTCAGGTCTCTTGGTTTGGTTGGGTTTTCTGAGATTGGCCCTTGCTCAGTTTAGCCTTAAACTCAGGGTGATCTTCCTGTCTTAGCCTCTTGAGTGCTGAGGTTGCAGGTGTTTAATTACCAAGTATGGCTTTTTGATCAAAATTGAAAACCAGGCACACAGGAGACAGAGGTAGGATCACCATGAGTTTGAGGCCAGTTTGAGACTACATAGGGAATTCTAGGTCAGCCTGGGCTAGAGCAAGACCCTACCTTGAAAAAACCAAAAAGAAAATGTGTACACACACACACCAGGCATGGTGGTGCAGATCTTTAATCCCAGCACTTAGGAGGCAGAGGTAGAAGTGTCATGAGTTCAAGACCAGCATAAGACTACATAGTGAATTCCAGGTTAGTCTGGGCTATAGAAGTTTAAAAATCCTTACGAGTCCTTACGTTTTTGCTAGCCATCTTATAGTACACTCCCTGCCATTGGTTGTCCTTTTACTATAATCTGTGGTTATTCTTACAAGGACTACTGAAAAGCAGCCATGAATTAGGGACAGAGCTTGTGCTCTGGGCAAAAGCAGGACTGACCTCTTCATTGTCATCCTCTGCATCCTCCCGAAGAACCATGTCCAGGATGCTCCCTTTGATCTTGAAGTCCCGGGAGGTGCTGAGCTTCATGTACTGCATCAGGTTCACCTGGGACAGAAAGGACTGTAAATGAGGCCCTGTGGGGCAGCTTCAAACACTTAAAGTGAGCCAGTTCCTGAAGTAAGCATGGCCCTGGCCTGCTTTGCCAGTTTCCAGGTCATCAGATCAGAAATAGTGAAAGAAACAGGAACAGGTCATCGTTCATTTTTCCCCTCTGTAGTTGAGCTGCCTTAGCTTGCTTGACCCCTTCCATAGTAAATCAAAATGATACCAGAGAACAGTGTTTTTACCTTGGACTTTTTAGATAGGTGGATGAGAAACTTTTCATACTGTTCAATGGCAAAGATAAGGTTAGGGATTGGCTTGGTTTCCCGAAGAACTCTGGTGGCCTAAGGGCAAAAAGAACAACATAGATTTCAGCTTCAGTGATTTGTGAAGTTTTTTTTTTCCCCCTCTGAAGTTGTCTTTAGCAGAACCACTCATGACAAGGGGGAAACCAGTTTATCACCAAAAAAATGCAGTTGTAGTTATACACCAGTAAAGTAGGACTAGTATAATTGCAATGATCCCAGCTGCCAAGAGGTTACAACAGAAATTGCATTTAA
>PVHP010038158.1:0-17014 GCA_004024765.1 Zapus hudsonius | reverse complement strand
CTTCAGTTGTGTGGACATTTTTGCGTCTTGAAACTGACATGACTTATAACTGGGAAGAGGATGGAGGTAGTTCTGTGGGAAAGCCCTGGGCTGTTAACAGACTCAGGGGTGGAAGCATAACCCTGTGTCTTCTTACTTCCTATGGGGCAAAGGGGAACTGGAGGGTGACGTACGGTGGTAGCAGTCAGTCCTATTCTTTGTAGAGAAAGAGAAAGCAAGTGAGGGTGATCTCTAGTACACCACTCAGCTGGCTGACAGCTGTCACTCAGTGAGCACTCCTGCTTGCTGTTGCTGCTCTGCTTCCCTTAGGGAAATAGAGAGGAGTCACAGATTGGCCACTCACCCCCAATCTCAAGACAATGACTCCTCACCGCATTAGAGCCTCAGGATGGATGCTGAAGATTTTTCAGGGCCTCTAATCTCACTGTTCTGTGTTAAAATCACAACAAAGGCTGCCGTAATGTCCACGGTGCTTTGTTCTCTGCTTGGTCTCAGCAACATCTTCTCAGCACTGGCATTTCATGAGTTGAGGGGAGCATTAGGGTGCCAAGAATGCTCCAGAATACCCAGAGTCCCTAACCCATGTTCATAGTGTTCACTGGAGGCACCCAGAAATTTCAAGTCCAGGAAACCATTAGATGTGGCTCCTGGTTTCTACCCTTCACACAGCTCATTGTAACAGACTCGTGTTGTACCACAAAGGGCTGTGTTTGTGTGTGTATATAAGTACATTTTAATCCGTGGAACTGTGGAGGTGATCTTATTTGGAAAAAGGGCTCTTATAATGGCTAATGTTAAGTGCCAACTTGTCAGAACCTAGAATTTCTATGAGGTTGTTTTCTAGGTTAGGTGAGTGAAGAGCAAAGACCCACCCCAACTATGGGCAGCACCATCTTGTGGGCTAGGATCTTAGACTGAATAAATGGGAGAAAGGTACCTGAGCATCAGCATTCATTGCTCTCTGCTTCCTAACTCCAGATTCAGTGTGGGCAGCTGCTTCACCTCCTGCTGCCATGACCTCCTCAAACTATAACTGAAATCAACCTTTTCTCCCTTAAGTTGCTTCTTGTCAGGTTTTTTTTTAATTCCCCTACAGCAAAGAAAGCAATTCATGACTAAGTTAGCATCCTGAGATGAGAGCATCCTGGATTTGGGCCCTGAATCCAAAGAAAGCTGCCCTTAAGAGACATGGAACTGGGAGAAAATGATGAGCCATATTGGAAGACTGGAGTGTTATAGCTGCCAGCCAGGGAGCAGCCGATGGTCAGTGCCACCACACCTGAAGAAAAACCAGGATAGATCTTCCCAGGAAGCCTGAGAGGGAGCCAACCTTGCTTGCACCTGAAATTTGGACCTCTGTTCTCTAGAATAATGAAGAATAAATTTTGGATGAGCTGAGGCACCCTGATTATGGTCACTGTCCCAGCAGAGTCCTGAAGGACACCATCAGTACTTAGAAGGACCATCTTTCTGGGCTGTCCTGCCAGGCCAGGTCCATCCAACCACCATCCTAGCACCCAGTGTGCCACTTCTTGTGGTGGGTGACTGTGTCTACTGGGTAGGGTTAAGGTGAATAGGTCATCTCTGACAGCTTTTAGCAAGATGATACTCTGGGTTGGTTTTAGATTTGGGAGAGGGGACAGTGCCAAGTCACTAGGAATAAGGACTTAGAGCTGAGCCACTATGCATGAGGAAGGAACCTGAACAGAAATGGGTCCCCACTTCATGGTCCCTTCTTAGTGATTTTCACTAGTCTCCCTAGTAAGAGTAGCATTTCCCTGGCCTATTCTGCCTCTGTGTCTTAGATCTATCAA
This sequence comes from Zapus hudsonius, assembly GCA_004024765.1. Taxonomy (NCBI): domain Eukaryota; kingdom Metazoa; phylum Chordata; class Mammalia; order Rodentia; family Dipodidae; genus Zapus; species Zapus hudsonius. Next base: position 15,200 of record PVHP010038158.1, on the reverse strand, counting down.
AGTTGAAAGTTGAGACCTTTTCTCATCCCCTGTAGACTCTCCCTGTTGGGATCATAAAAGTGGTAGCTGTACCCATTGGAGTTTTAAGGATTTGAGGAAAAGATGGCAGGAGAATCAGAAATGAAAACAAACGGCTGGAACCTCATGGCACAAACTTCCAACTTTTCCAGCTGAGTAAACCATAAAACCCCCAAAGCAATGGGTGAGAAGATTTGATACAGAAGATTTGAGAGCCACCTCTAGGGAGATACAGCCAATGGGACTCAGACACCGGCCAGCTGGATGGGCAGACATGCTCAGGAAGAGTAGAGGATGAGACAGCAGAAGGGCTTCCTTGAGATACCTTCCAGGGAATAGAAGTTGCTAATTTATGGGATAGAAAGGACACAGGAATGGTAAAGGGGATCTCACCTGCATCACTGATTACCAGACTGGACAACATGGAAAGACAAAACGTTGGGAGTATTTCCCAAGTCTGGGTGCCTGGCAGTACCTCAAAAGAGCCTGAGAGCTCATCTGGGATGGGAAACTTTTATGCTGAGCAAACTTCCTCATGGTTCTGATGTATGGCCAGGACAGAGTGCCTAGCCTAGCTATGATCAAAGGTTGCTCCCTAATAAGCTGAGAGCACGATGGACTGAGAAAGCAAGAAAGCCCTTATTCCAGAAGAATAGTCCTTATTCCTGAGGAGATGAAGGTGGAGAACACAGGATCAAGGTGTCAGAAGGGTGAGACCTCCATGGAGGACAGATGCACAATGTGGCCACATAAAGATGAGTGTCTTTAGAGCAGAGAGAGACCCTGGCTCACCCATAACACCCTGAGACAATCTTAGTCTCCACCTTTGGACTGCTCCCTGAGAGCACCCCCCCCCCTCAGATTAGGACTGTGCTATGGCAGTGAGGCTTGTGGCAGAGAAGTTTTAGTGGTTTTCTAGAGGAGCACCTGAGTGAAGCAGTCATTGAGTGGAGTTCAGTCCATGCTGAGTCTATCTGCATGCCTTTCCTCAGATCAAGCCTTCAATATGCTGGTTCTGATCTCGCTGGAGGGTTGTTAGAATGTAAAGCAGGCCAATCCCGGCACACATTAAATGCCTAGAATAGTTGTAAAAAAAAAACTCTTACCTTTGTGATCGTGACTACTGTTACTGCCAGCCATATTTGTAGCAAATTTGCAACTGACTGTAGTGGGCTCTTGGAGATCTCTCAGGGGCCAGGATGACAGTTGATGGGTGGTTGGTGTTGGCTCTGAGCCTTGGCAGTGGGAGGGCTGCTCTCTTGACTCTGGTTAAGGGAATATAGGTGTCATGGTTTGATCCAGGTGTCCCCCACAAACTAATGAATGTGTTCTGGGTGATTGATCTTCAGCTTATGGCAGTTTGGATTTTATACCCTCACTAGAGCTATGTTGTTGTTGGTGGACTTATGGGGGTTATAAGCCAGTTTCCCCTTGGCAGTGTTTGGCACACCATCCTGCTGCTGTTTGCAGTGGTGTGGCGGAGGTGATGTCCACCCCTCTATTCATGCCATCATTTTCCCTGCCAGGATGGAGTCCCCCCCTCGAGTCCATAAGCCAAATAAACCCATTCCTCCACAAGCCACTTTTGTTTGGGTTCTTTCTGCGCAGCAACTAGAAAGCAGACTGCAACAATAGGTAACTGGATCACAAAGGAAATGTCACTTGCTCCAGGTAAAACTAGGACATCCCTAGTGGCAGCGTTTTGCTTCTGAGTCTCTTCTGGGCTAAGAAGAGAACTGGCCATAGGCCACTGTGCACTAGATAAGCACTATGAACAGGCAGGCTCCCCTAGTCACAACAGCCTGGTCCAGTGCTCCCCGTGTGCCAGGCACCGTGCTGTCTTGTTCAGTTCTCACTCAGCCGAAAGGGTAGCCTTGGCCTTTCCGTTTTATAGATGGAGGAAATAAAGCTCCAACTTGTCCAAGGCTTGTCCATTAGTGAGGGTAGAGCTTAGATTTGACTATGAGTCTGCCAGACTCTTCTACTACATCAGAGCAGCCAGCAGCTGCTGCGGGACTTGCTTCGAGCAGAAGGATCTGCAAAGCCTGGGGTTGGCCTGTCCAGTGGCCTTGGACACTGGGGAAGCCAGTAAGCAGTCTTTTCTGCTCAGCCCCGCCAGTGTTGTGGGATCAGATATCAGAGCCGCAGGTCTGTAATGCAATATCCTGTTTGCTGTTTGGCTCCTACTTCCATGGGGCCCTTCTGATAGGGATCTGCTTCCTGAGGTGAGAGAAAAAGGAGGGGAGAGTCTGTCGTCTGTGCATCACATCTTGCATCAAGGGAATGAAATGGAGGACTGGTTGGAATGTAACCAGAGCAGCTGGTAGTGGAGGATGGGAGTTGGCCTCTGCTTGGTCCCATCACTTTCCTTGAGTTCTTTCTGCCCTTACACAGAGCTCAGGTTAGAAGCCACAGAGCCCAAGGCTCTGGGGTCCTGAAGGGGAAGGCTCTGGAAGGAGTGAGGACTTCCGTGAATCCTAAAGTGTTGCCATGTGAATGACAGAGCCTAGGAATGAGAGCATCAGAAAGGCTCACCTGAGAACCACAACCAGGAGGCTGACTTAATAACCATGGACCTTCTATTAATGAGAATGTCCAATTGAGCTGGGGACAGGGGAGGTTGTAAACAGAGGGAGGCTTGTCCCCTCCACAGTGGTACATTGTGGAAGGAAGTCTGTCCCCTGTGGTAGATTTGGCTCAATGAATCTGAAAGTCTTTCCCAAGTCTCTCATACCCTAGATTGTTGAATTTTATAAAGGTTCTCAGGAATGGGATGTGTGTTGAAAGTCTCTCAGACTCTGGGGTTTCCAGGGCCTCACAAAGGAGTCCCACTGGTTCCCACGGACTCAGATTGTATTGGTTTAAAACAAGCCAGACCGTGAGGATAGGAAGGAAAGCCAGGAGATGGCCATCAAAATCAAGCACTGGAGGGCCATCGTCCCAGGACTGTCTCTCCTGTCTGAAGCAGTTTCTTTTTGGGATCAGGGGCAACAGGCTAACAGTGATCAAGGTGAATCTATCATCTCAGGCAATAGAATACACAACTCCAGGTCAGAGCTGAGGACTCTCATGGAAACTTACATAAATCTGAGGTATCTCCAACCTAGCAGAGTATGAAGCAGTCTTGCTTACAGTTGATTCTGATCAAACCCATGATTCCAAAGTCACAATACCCACATTTTTAATAAGTTAGGATAAAGAAACAACTGTAAAAGGATTAATCACCTCAACGTGTGTGTGTGTGTGTGTGTGTGTGTGTGTGTGTGTGTGTGTGTGTGTGTGTCACGCGTACACATATTCACCTGGGTCACCTGTGCTAGAAAACTACTTCTTGCATATAGAAACCTAGAATAGATGTTCCAAGTATCTCATGGCTGTCTTCTAAACAGTGCCTCAGGAACCTCAGACCCTTCCATCCTGTGTTCCACTTTCCAGACTGTCACTCTCATGGCTCTGTCATATTCTAGGTGACCAGTCTTGAAGGGCTGCATGGTGAGAGGCTGTGTGTGCTTGGAAGTGGGGCACATGGTTTCCACTTACAGTCCATTGGCCAGTCCTTGGTGACTTGGCTACAGCCTGCTACAAAGAAGACTAGGAGATACAGTCTTCCAGTGGACCCAGGAAGAAGAGAGTAGGGGAAACAGTTCTGATGGCCCATCATTGCCACACCTCTGTAGTCTTTGCTGTCCTTCAGGGAGATGTGTGCTTCTTCAACAGCTGCTCATGAGATGCTCATTTCAACCTTATGGAAACTAGGAATAGCCCAGGCATCAGGAGCTAAAGGAGGAGGAGTCACAGCATGCAAACAAATAAGTGTTCAGTTGGATGATTGCAAACTGTGATGAGGCCTATGTGCCCATGCACAGCAAGCAGGGTGGAGGGTAGCATGAGAGAGACCAAAGGGATCAGCTAGTATATCCAGGGTCATGAGCATTGTTCTTGGGACTTCTTGGCAGTGTTTAGTCTTCCATCTGAGAACCATGAGCACAAGCTTTACTAGACATCTTGAATCTTTTCTCCACATCCAGGTGAATATTAAAATTTTATAGATCTTATACAGCACCTGGAGAAAAGGCAAGAAACATTGAAGGCAAAAGAAGTAATTTTCCATGGCTCTGGGTCATTGGTGACAATGCATGCTGTAAACCTTGCTCAGTGCAGGCTTTCTGGCAGAAAAATACTGCCCAATCCACTGCTTACCTCACCCCTGACTGGGAGTCCAGCATCCTTCCCCAACACCAGTCCAAACCATCCTAATGTCAGTCCTTCTTCAGCAATACGTAATCACTTCAATGACACTAACATCGCTGTGGGTAATCGAGAATCTGACCATCCTAGGAAGTCAGCAGGCTTCACTCATGCCTACCATCTGAAGCTTCAATTCCCCTTTCAACATCACCCAAAGCCATCAGCAAGTGGAATTCCTCCGTCATTGGCCAGTGGTGTTAGAACATTCTTTCTCCCTTTGAGATGCAATCGCTTTGGTGGGACATCTTCCTTTTGATTCTGGTTTAGAACCAGAACATTCCAGCTTTCTTCCTTCAATGTATACAAATTTGTTACTATCTAGAGTGTTCATAGAATTCACTGTCGAAGTCATGGCTCTTGAGAATTGAAGGGAAGTTACGGGAAAGGGAAGCAGTACTAGGACGCCAGACATGAACTAGGTGACAGGGATGTGTAGCTATGTTTGTCCCCTTTGAACATCTGGTAGCCTCACAGTTCTGTTTCCAGAGCCACAGAGTCTACGATCACTAAGTATGCACTGTGACACTATGGAGAATCAGGGGTGCCCACAGGAACTCAGTGAGCATACACTACCTGTTAAAGAGGGTCTTCTTTCTCCTCCAGGGACTTTGTGAAGGCTTTTATCCAGTTTAAGAAGCCCATTGTGGTAGCCATTAATGGGCCAGCACTTGGTCTGGGCGCCTCTATTCTACCCCTCTGTGACATCGTGTGGGCCAGCGAGAAGGCCTGGTTTCAGACACCATATGCCACCATTCGCCTCACACCTGCCGGCTGCTCCTCCTACACCTTCCCCCAGATCCTGGGTGTGGCTCTGGTAAGCCTCCTGTTTCCCTCACAGCCTTCCAACGTGGAGTGTGGGCGCCAGAGTCCTCCATTCCATTGTCACTGAAGCATCATGTGAACTGTTCCAGGATGCTTCTTTCTACTTCTTTGTTCTATAGCTATAGGACTGCATGGCTTTCACTCAGCCAGGCACTGGCAGAAGGCAGGGCAGAGGGCTTTACGCTTTCTGGGTTTCTTCTTTCTCTTCTTTTGCATTTCTTTCTGTCTCCCATTGATTCCATGAGGTGTGGGTATCTAGGCTCTCCTTTTTGGGCTTCTAGATAACACTGATGTTCTGTTTTTAATGAGGGAAGTGAAGATACATTATTGGAGTTGATTGGGAAGCCTTTCTGTGCAGACAGAGACCTGTGTATCTCACACCCACCGAGGTATAAGCTGGTCTGTGTCCACATTCATGGGAAAAGATATGGAAAACTTCCACTTCTCAAAGTCTTCCAGCTTCAATTTGAAGGCCTGGAAGATGTCGTTCTGTTCCCAGTGACCTCTGGTGTGGAAATGTCCAGGCCTATCCTCCTTTTAGGCACCACCTCTTCTGTTTAGCAGGGCCAGCAGGAGGGACAGAAAAATCATTTGGACTTCAGCACTGTGGAATACCTTAGGGTGCTTATAGATTCATTGGTGGTAACTGCTTGGAGGTGAACACTTTATCCTTGACCCCAGTCATGTGCTCTGCACAGACCCTGTCCGTTCACTCTAGTTCCTCCCCACTTTTTTGTGGCCACGAAAATGCTAAAACTACCTAGTATTATCTCTTCTTCCCCCATCCTCTCAGTTCAGTCATTTCTAAAACTTCAACATTGTGGCTGATAGAGAGGTGTTCTTTCTGACTGAGGGCTCTTTCTGTAGGGCTCTTTCTGTCCTATGTGTGTAGGGAGGAGGAAGGAGAGGGAGAGAAAGATGCTTGGGTCCCGAAACCTCCTTCAAGAACATACCCACAGTGGTCTAAAACTTCCCCCAAAGCTCTACCTTTTAAAGTTTCTACCACCTTCCACGAGCATCAATCTCGCAATTAAACCTTTAGTGCTCTGGGGGACACTTAAGGTCCAAATTAGAGCCCTATGTATGACAGCCACAAATTAAAAAACAGGAAAATCCTTTGGGGAGCGGGGTATGTCAGCAACCTAGATGAGGGCAGCCAAGGAGGGTCCTTTGTGTCTCTTCTGTCATGACAGCAAAGTGTCTGTGCCTAGCCTGGGGCTCCTGGGTGGTGCTTCGGTGCCTAGCGATGCAAACATATCTTACTGACTTATTTTAATGCTCCCTCCTTCCTCTATCTAGGAATTTTACTCTCCCTCCTCCTTCCTCTTTCCTCCCTCTTCCTTCCCACATGACCATAGGTGGCTCACTGGCAGTAGTCTATACTCAGAGAGGGACAGCCCAGTCCATCCTTTGCAGCTGGAGAGCTTTACTGTGTAGGTAAATCACCTCTTCATCCCTGGACACTGAGATAGATGAAGATAGTGCATGCTGATCCATGGGTTGACTCTGGAAGTGGGAGTGCTGTTGAGTAGACAAAGCCACAGCAAAGACTTTTAGAATTTAATGAAAGCTGTGACAAATGTTTGCATGTCGTTGTATAGTGGATCTGATGCCAGGTTGTGAATCCTGCCTTCGGATAGCAGAGACAGTAATGCAAGGCCAGCTCAGGGCTCCCTAAGGGGTACAGGCAGAGCTCAGGGTCCTCAGCCTTCTCCTGTCTTTGCTCTTTCAGGCCAATGAGATGCTGTTCTGTGGGCGGAAGCTCACTGCCCAGGAGGCATGCAGCAGAGGCCTGGTGTCACAGGTCTTTTGGCCTACAACATTCAGCCAGGAGGTCATGCTTCGGGTGAAAGAGATGGCTTCCTGCAGTGCTGTGGTGAGTCCTCACGTCATCTGTGTGTTGTCTTTTCAAGTAGACCCTTATTATAAATGAGGACAGTCTGGCTCAGAAAGACGCATGGACTTACCCAGGAGGTCATGCAGGGTCCTGTATGCATAGGAGACACTGGGAGGCAGGCCTGAGCTGCAGTGGGGCATGGCCAGAGGCTTTGTATATGGGAAATGCTCCCTCTTGGTACTCAGACCGAAACAGGTGGCTGATGTTCAGAATATTGCATATTCTGCTCCATGACCAGCTGGAAGAGGCTCATGGAGAGACCTGCACCCTAGGGTAGCATGGGCTGCTTTAAGAGAAACTCCTGAGCACCTATGAAGGCACAGAACACTACAGCTTCCAGATAACGGAGAAGCTCAAGGAAATGCAGGGCAAGTCCTCTATATATATATATAAAAAAAAAAACAACAACAGGAGACATCCCAGGGGGAGGAGACCAGGATACATTGACCCTGTGTTTTATTTCTCATGTCCGACCTCTGGCACATCTAAATGTTAGTGTTTGAGTCTGAAGATGCACCAGAGAACAGATAGATAATACATCCATAGAGGGGGAAGTTTTAATTCGGTTTTGATTTTATCTCATGACAGTGACTCTGAGCACAAGAAAGGGGATGTCTTGTGGGAAGGCGAGGAAGGACCAAACCTACAGTCCCGGGTCAGTTATAGAGCTAACATAGGTGCTGGAGGCTAAGGCCCTGGCCTCTGTTCTTAGGAGACAGGGATCACTGGGCTCCTGCCCCTTCTAGTACCCCACCCAGCTGCCCTGGTTATGTTGACATGATTCTCTACTTCTCTTCTCACCAACCATTTATTGGGCATCTCCTGTGCCCAATAAATGGTTGCCCTGAGTACCTCTCTCATCCGGGCACTGCCTCCCTCCTGGCCTGCTTCTGAGAACATCACAGTAATGGTAATGGTGAAGAGGAGGGATAATGGTCTCTGCAGTAGTGAACATATATACACTGATGTGGGCCATGTGCCTCGTTGATCCTGTATGGTTTCACTTTTACCTTGCTTGTTCTATAACTGTGTGCTTGACCACACTAGGCTCAGCTTCCCAGAGAAGCTGGGGGAGAGTTTAAACAGAAGCAATAGCAAGCGTGGGCAACGCAGGAGTCAGGACAAGCTTAGGCAGTCAGTTGTGTCCAGTACGCATAGGAGACACTGGGAGGCAGGCCTGAGCTGCAGTGGGGCATGGCTCTGGGCTTGATGGGTGGAGAAGGTACGCAGTGAAGCTGCTGTCGAAAGATACCTAGGAGACCCACTCTTAAGAGGGCCAGCTCAAGGAGAAATATTTCAGGTCTGCACCAGCAGTTAAGGATCCAGGAACTGGATTCTGACTTCCCAAGAGAGGGTCTTTCTGGTTGAGTGAGGGCCATGGATTTCCTGGGAGGCAGTGCCCCGATGAGAGAGGTGCTCAGGGCCTTCATTCCTACCACCCTGCAGTTCCATCCACTAGAAGGTCAGTCCTTCTAGCCTGGGAGCATTCTTCTTGCTTTTTTCTGTGTGAAAGAATTTGGGGGCAGTGTGACCCTACGCTTTGACCTGAATGGAGGCTGGCGGAGGCCAGTGTGAACTTAAGCCTTGACCTCACTGGGGGCTGGCGGAGGCCAGTGTGAACCCAAGCCTTGACCTCAGTGGAGGCTGGTGCAGGCCAGTGGAAGAATTCCAAGGCCTCACTTCTAGTAGCACCTCTGTGAGAGAGAGACGACAGCAGTGCTGTTTTGGAAGCAGCCAGACCAGACTTCCTGTTATGTCACCACTAAGCCGCCCAGCCCTTCTCAATGTCTTTCATCTACAATGGGTGCAGTTAACCACTTCCTGTGGTTCCTATAAATGGATTATATTAGGGTTATTATTAATACCTCAATTATACTAGTACTGTGTCATTGCTCATTACTACAATTATTATTTTGGTGTGATTGCCAGTTATTACTATGGTGGTTGCTCTTGTATTGCTATATTATGCGTTACTGCAAAGCATTGCCTTGGTTGCTGCTTATTACCACTTATTACTATAGTAATTGCTATGCCTGTTGAATTTCATAATTATTATTACTATGATTTATATAATTATTATCACCATGATTATTGACTCCTATAAGCATTACTACTCAATATTGCAATGATTATTACTGTTATTACTACTGTGGTTTCTACTAAGCTTAAAAGGAACAATGCTGTTGGGGTGGGTCTTATGTATACTTTCATGACCATGAGTTCATCTCATCACCTCATTCTATACCTTTGAATTAAGTGTCCTTTTACTAAGGATAAAGGTGAATCCATGCATGGCCTGGGGAGGTCAAGAGCAGTGTATCACAAACTTAGTCAGGACACCTGTAGAGGGTGATGCTGAGTTTATGTCACCCTCGAGTAAAAGACTAGGCTCTTGTGGCCTGGGTCCCATGCCTCCCCTAACCATCTCAGGGACAGAGGACTCAACACCTTGGCCAGCTGGATGCCCTTCAGGGAAGTCCTAGGAAAGAGACCTTGCAGGCTTGGGCTCAAGATGCCACCCGTAACCAGGCTTGTATGTTTCCTTCCAGGTTTTGGAGGAGTCCAAATGCCTGGTCCGAAGCTTCCTGAAGTCGGTGCTGGAGGGCGTGAATGAGAAGGAGTGCCTCATGCTCAAGCAACTGTGGAGCTCCTCCAAAGGCCTGGATTCCCTCTTCAGCTCCCTACAGGACAAGATCTATGAAGTCTGAAGGGCCTCTGCTCTCTGGGAACCTGACTTTCAACTTGGCCTTTCGTTCCTGCCATTGGAGCCCAGGGTTCCCCCCAGCCAAGATTTCGTCAGGGTGTCTCTTGACACCTAGGGTTGTGTCCATTCCTCGTGTTCTTTGGTTGTTCCTCATTGGTTTGGTTTTGTGTGACTGTGGGAAGTGAAGCACCCTTGGCCTCCCCACATCCCAGCCCCACCTGGGATGCAGAGCTCTCCAAGGCTACATCTCCCCAGGGCTCTGCTGGGCACCGATGTTCTTTCCCTACTTGCTGAAATGTACCACCTTGGTCCAGGAGGGGAAAACCACTCTCCCCCAGCCTTCCAACTCAGGCTGTGTCCACACAGTACCTCCAATTTGGAAACAAGATCCTCATGGCTCCATGAGTAAGTGTTGATCTTGGGCCGGGAAGATGATCATCTTAGGAGATTCAAGACCAACGCACACGCCATTGTGTAGGCCTGGCTTCAGGCTCCTCTCCTCTCCACAACTCTATGTGACTTTTTAGGGCTTGGTCTTAAAATCCAACTGAGTTAATTACAAACCCAGATATTGTACATTTAGAAATGTTTTGTTAAATATATATTTTTAAAACAATGTAAGTGAAAATTCTGATAATTTATGTGTATTATATGTAAAGCTAGTTTTACAAAACATGAACTACTAGGAAAAATGTTTTCTTTTTCTTTATTCAGACTTTATTTATTTATTTTGTTTATATATTATGAAATCTGTTGTTCACACAGATCTTATTTTCATACTGCCCTGGACCAAATACTATTCAAGGTTGATGCTGTTTGGTTCGTTCTAGCAGTGAGCCACATAGAAGGCAGTTCAGAGAGGAGGATGGAAGGATGGCTTTGAATGAAAAGGAACAGCTGCACCAGAACCTGTACCAGGTCTTTACTTATGTCCTTAGGAGAAATCATGGTGGAATTTTCTCTTGCACTCACTGTCATTAAGGAGATCAAGGGCTCTCATAGCCCCAGTGGTCACAAAGCACACCCATTCACTAATTGTGTGATGTTTTAAGAATGGGTGGGGAACAGGCCCCACTCTGGTTGGCTTATTACCCAGAGTAAGACATTTTCCTTTGGGGTGAATGACAACTTGTATTTCAGAGGCCATTGCTCTCATGTGAGCAGTGACTTCTTACTTGGCCTTTGGAGAGGTTGGGAAGTACTCCCAGCCTGCTGAGCTTGTCTGATTCAAGTTTAGAGCAGGGAAATGGAAGGGTTGGATCCTGCACTCACAGAAAGCTAGACTCCCTATGCCCCACATCCTACCTCTGTTCTCCCTCTTCTCCTTCCTTGAGATGGTGGAATGCAGGGTGAGAGGGGTGGGCTTCAAAGAGGAAGAGTCAAGGTCACAGTTCTCAGTCTCCCTTTGGTCATTTCTTTCTCCTGCAAGGGGAAGCTGCCCCAGACAGGACAAGGGGAGGGATTCATGGCCTTGAGATTCAACTTTGATTAACAACTGAGTATCTACACTAGAGCTTAGAGACTTGATCATTTAAATAGTGACTTCCACATGTCTTCATGGTCCTTAAGATGTCCTTGATTACCTCTATAGAAAGGCTTTAAAGTTCACAAGGGATCCAGAGGAGAAGAAATTTCTCTCCTCCCTCTTTCTCCAGCCTATGTCACCTTGGACCATGGGGAACAGAAAGGACAACCTCTTTGGCTGTGTTCAGCCACAGGAAGATGGGAGTGAAGCTTGGATAGCTTCCTCATGTCCATGTAGACTGATATAACAATTTGTAGTTGAGTAAAGGGAATAAGTACAAGGGATCCCCTGCTTCTGCCTAGATGCCTGTTAATGCTTCTCTATTTGGTATGTACTCTTCCCCAAAGCCTTTAGACAGACTCACTCTTGTAGATGTGGGAAAGAATCTTTGCATTTTGCTTTCTGTTTAAGCATACAGAAACAGGGTCAAGTTTCTCATTGAAAAGGGGTGTCTAGAATTTTTGCATCGATATCCATCTTTGTTTACCAGAGAAACAGAAATGTTTCAGGATTGGAAATAGAGCTTCAAACTTATGAACATATTGAGAATCTGTAATGACTATGGTAGGCATAGAACCATTTCCAAGGTGGAGTTAATACTGCTAATATTAAAGATTTGAAAAGACAGTGTATGTTTTGGTTGTTTGTGTAAACCAAGTTAGTTACTCCATTTGCTTCAGGATAGATTGTGCTTAGGGAGATTCTGCTTTCTCTTGGGCGAAGTGTACTTGAGACTCATTTTCCCTGTTTGTTCTACCCCGATGGTGGTCACCCCCTGAATTGTGTAATAGTGCATGGGAGCTAATTGCTCTGTTCCCAGAGGAGATTTTTCAGAACTATAGTTAAGATGGCCACCCTCTTACCCTTTGGAAGACACTGCCTAATGTGGATAGTCTAGTAATGTATCCTTCCCAGCTTAGAAACAGTATCTGTGGGTAAACACCATTGCATTTTCTTGCTAAGAATGGAATTGGAAAACTACAAAAAGGAAATTGGGAATTGATTTAAACGCTCATTCTTGTTTGATATAGATTAAATCAGGAAATGTTCTCTTCAAAGCATAAAAGTACGTATTCCTCCTTATGAAGCTTAATATGAGTTTGGGATGATAATAACCACAATAGACTTTGAACAATGCAACTATATCCCTGAATACCCACATTGACAAATAGCCCTGACTAAATGCTGAATTTCGCTTCCCTTTATTAATAGTTGGTTTTAAAAAACTTCAAAACCTTTCAAAAAACTTTCAAAAAGTTTGTACTTTTTTAATTTGGCATTTAATCACATTCATGCAATTTTCCAATCTAGTTTCTGTAGAAATTTTTTTTAACAAACAGAAACATCTGCAAATCTTCCTAAGTGGATCTTGAAAATGAAGAATTGCTTCTTTTCTGTGTTTCCGTGCTCAGATACTTAGATCTGTTGTACATATTAGTCAAGAGACTTTCACTAATACACACAGTATTTAAGACTCAAAATGAGATTTCTTAAGTATTTTATTTTATTCTCTGTAAATGGTTTTGTAAACTCTTTAAAAAATCTACACTTTGTAGATACATCTTTGGGAGTTGTCTTGCATGTATATTTTTGTTGTAGATAAGTGTTGCTTAGTTCTTTCTGCAAATTTTGGTTGAAATGCTTACAGACTTTAATATAGTATATATTTTCAGAATATAAACTTTTATATTTCCGTGGTAAGTTAGGATATGCGTTTTAGGCAATCTTTTCCATTAATATCACTTGTTTTTTTTGAAAAATAGAATACTAGTTTGGTGCCAATGGGTTTTTGTTTTTATTTTGTTTTTATCAAATATTCTTATACTATTAACAGAGCAGATTAATTTCTTTTTTTCTAGAAGTCATTGTGTTTGAATTATAATTTGAAAATGCATTGAATTTGTGAATAGGCCTTACCATTAGAATCAGTAACCCTTCCAACTTTCATAACTACATGTGTACTTTAAGATCTCATAAATTCTCACTGTGTGGCAGTTGATGGAGTTTGTGAACAGAGCCTTAAGCTTGTTGCAAAAAAAAAACCCTAAATAAAAGGGTAATACGGGTTGTTTCCTCCATGTAAGCCATGCTGGGCTTATTGCAGTCTCTTAACTCATGGCTCATGAAGAGTATAGTTGAGTGGATGGCGGCAGAGACCAGGTGGATTCCTTGGTGATTGCTTTTGTCCATAAGATTGGACTAAGGACGGGTTTTCTGAGCCACGTTTGTTCTATTTACATAGTTTAGACATGGTCAGGGAGAGGGCTGCTGCTTCATCATTGATTCAGACTAATGGCATTTCCTGCTCCTGACCCTGGTGGATGGCCTGGAGAAGGGCAGCACTCCTTGAGATGTTACACAGTTTCTGTGTGAGTCTTACTGTGTTGACAATCTAAGGTTGGTGTTAGTTCTGTCATCAGCGTTGCCATGCGTCCTCAGTGTCGTTCAGCAGGACAAAGGTGCTGTGGATGCAGGAGCCAGTCTATGCAGGGCTGTGTCAGTGGAGTCGAATTGTGGAGCTGTTGGTGGTGGGTCCACCATGTCTGGGAATCTAATAAAACCAGCTAGGATTGGGACTTAATGCCTCCCCCACACACACCATTATCAACATTTGAAAAGAGATCTTGAGTTCAGGGCTGTGGTATAGTAGGATAATTTAGAGTTCCCATGTAAACCATTAGGATGGGGATGAGTGTGTGTAAGATGCAGCTCTGACAGGTCTGGTTGAGCTCACCTTGTCAGCCCAGCATGTGGCCCAGTGTGAAGCTCCGGGAGTCCAGGAAGTTCAGAGAGTAGAGTTTTCCAGCTAGTGTTTAATTTGTCCCTGTGCCGTAAGTCTCAGCTTGAAGTCATTTGCCAATGTCTACATTGACAGAATTGTGAAAATATTGCCTTTCATAAAACCAAGGACCAAAGAATTCCCTTATTCCAACCAAGCGTGAGTTTCATAGGGTGTAGGCATATCTGGGCAAGGGTGTGAGAACTTGATGGCACGGAGGAGCCGTTCAGTTCCCCCAGCTTCATGATCCCCCTGGCTGGCCATGCAGAGGGATTCCTTGTCACATTGAACAGGCTCTGAAAGAGGAGTTTCTGAGATGGAAACTCACTATCTCAGGTGGGTGTTTCTGCTGTGTAGTCTAGGTCATTTTTCATTTCATAAGTGGAGGTTTGACATTCCTTCTGGCATCCTCCATTTGCATACAGGCCTTCAGCGGGGATCACACAGATGTATCTATTCTGAGCAGTGTAATCCCAGAGTGCCAGGTCCCCACCTCTTTTGTTTTGCATCAACCCATTCCAGTTCCTGCTTGGCAAAGGGAAGTTTTCCTCAGATGGTCCATTCTCACTCATGATGGAATCATTGATCCATTCACCAGTTGAGAGATGACTGATGTTGAAGAAGTGCTATTCTATTGGTAAGGCTTATTACCAAACTTCTGATAATGAAGCAGGCTACCAAAAACTTACCCAGCCCATTCTAGGAGTGTTTGGGTTTGATCATGGATGTAGCGCACACACCAAAATCCACGGAGACCTTTGCAAATTAGGCTACTCATTTTATTTTGCCAGATTGTCATGGGAGAGTCTTTAACTAGTTCTGGATATTTGTAAGTATGAGTCCTTCATAGAGTTATAAAGTAGGTGCGCCTGACCCATTCTCACCACGATGTAAATATTTCCCCAAACTGGGTGCAGTACTGAGGAAAATAATCTGATTTATCAAATGCTGACTGTCTAGAGCAAATTGTACACTCTCTTTGTGAATGGTCCTGTAACGTGTATGAACACATTTCTGGGTGCCTTAGAAGTTGTATTTTTCATGTGTGCTAATATGCAGTATTTATACATTGTGAGAAGCTGCTTTGAATAAAAAGGTTGAAATTTTGCCTCCATTTTGCTTGTGTTTCCCCCTTTGACCGTTCATATGGAAAGATTTTTTGCATGTGTGGTGTACATGCATGTGTGTATGTTGTAGGTGTACTATC
>PVHP010038157.1:0-12513 GCA_004024765.1 Zapus hudsonius | reverse complement strand
CGATGCTAGCTGAGAGCACGAGGAAGGTACAGTTGAGGTTATCATATTTCCTCCCTTCTAGTGCAAGCCTTTTGGACTGTTATTTCAGTAGGACCTTGCAGCATCTCACATCATATGGTCAGTCAAATATGATTTATATATCATGTTAACTTTTCTTTCTGTCAAACTTTATGTTTAAACCTGTACTATTAAGTGTAAAGTATTAGAATGTGGAAAAACTGGATTTTCTCACCTGGGTTTAATTCTCTAGTGATAACTTTGTGAGCTTAGGATAATATACACAGTTCTGAGAATTTCTGTTGTATGTACTTAATGTTTTGAATACTTGATCTCAATTTTTCAAATAAGTAACATATAAGATTAATGAATTTAATTTTAGTAGAAATTGACCAACATCAACATTTGAATGCTATATTCAGACATCTTTTGTGTGATTTATGTTGTATTTATATGTAAATATCCTTTAATTTTCCTGTTTTACTCATCTTAGCCCAGATGCAGATCATGTTATGAACAGAATTAAAACTATTTCAGTGCAAACAATCAGTCAAGCAACAATTACTCTTGTTGTAGCCCATCTCCATTTGTATCAGAATTAGAGAACATGAAAGTCACGTTAAATCACCTTGCTTAAATCATTATTACTCAAAAATGCATTTCTATTAAACAATCAATGGAACCCTGGAATCCCAGGTTAAAATTGAAAAACTTTCAAGGAGCCTGGAAAGGTGAATTGTAAATGTGATTTCAGGTGAGTCTTAATATTAGACATGTTTGGAAAATATTCATTTTGCTTAATTTATCATTTGGCAAATAGTAGATTGTTATATGTTAGCCTTCAAACAACTAGTGTAAAACAATGTGTCCTTATGTTATTCTTTACTTATGAATTAAAAGGAGGAATTAAGGAAATGAGGCTGCCATTAAATGAAAGAGAATGACATATATGGTTTGTATAGAATACAGGAGATAAAGAAATGGTGAATAGCATTTTGGCCATTCCTCAGAGAATCCACAGATCTCAGCGGAGTAACAGAAAACACTTTTTTTTTCTGAAATAAAGTATTGATCTAGGATATGGATAGCTGTAATAAATATCACTAAGTCGAGAAGCAATCACGGAAAGCATTCTTTATTCCTCCTCTTCAGTTGACATGAACCACTAAAGACCAACAACCAGTGGTTCAGCTTCCTCAATAATTCTGTAGTCAAGGTCATATTTTTCCTGGGTGTTTAGTGTTATGGTTGGCAGGACAGAACCAGGAGGCTTTTTGAAGTTCATATAGATTATGTGCACTGCATTTCTTTGATCGCTTATATCTGTCACTCTGTCTTAGGAAAAAGAGAGGTTGTTTTGACAGGATTTCTTCTTTCAAGTTCTGGAGGAATGCAGCCTAGTTATAAGTTTTATACAGTTTGTAGAGAACACTGTGTGCTTCTAAATAGGTAGGTGCTGATGAGGGGAATGAATCTGTGGCCTCTAGGCTGTTTGCTCTCCTCTAGTACTTCTATATTATATTCATAATAAAAGTAGTCAATACAAGTTCTAACTCCTAATGCTAGTTATAATCACTTTAAAGAAGTTTTTTTCTAACATAAATTTGTTTCATTCTTTAACCCACGATTTATGTCACTCACAATGTCAAAAATACATGAGGTGCTAAAAATTGTCCTTGGATCTGTTAATAAAGGATGACAAAAGGCAATGTAAAAACACAAATTAAAATGATTTTTATATGCATACAGAGAAACTAGAAATATTTGGAAAAGAATGCTTTGATAACAGATTTACACAGTGGAAACTTTTCTCATTGTTTGAAAGAATTAAGAATTTAAGAATTTGATTATTGGGAGATGTGTGGTAGCAGGATGCTTCACAGCTATGATTTATCCATAAGATAGTTGATAAATCCAAGTACATAAAGAGACAAGATCTGTGAAAATGCCTGAAGTGGTTTGTAGGTGATAGTTAACAAAGGTAATAGTTAGAGAAAGGGATTAAATTGATAGTTATTATTCATGTGTCAAAAAGTTTCTTTGATCATTTTGTTATATATGATTAGTTTTAGTTTCTTATAAAAAAAACTAAAGTTACTATTTTGAATTTTAACTTCCATGCACTTGGTTCTCTTTAATCGCCCTGTACCCAGGATTAATCAAGCCACCTTTATCATAAGCAGACAGGAGCTTCCTTCCCAGAGGCATAGGGAAGAATTCAGGAGGAATTTTAAAACTAGCTTGGTTCTTGCTATCTTTGACACAAAAGTTGTATAAGAGATGGAAATACCAGGCCTCAGGTTATTAGGATTCCTATGTCCATGTGCTCTGCTCAATGATGTTGTAATGATCACATTTCAGCTTAATAAAAATTCAACCTTGTTTTCAGCTAAAGCTTATTGTTGCTGTCTTTCAACCCAACCAATCTTAGTTTGTTCAGGCTGTTTGGTGCAGAGAAAATCTGGGCCAGAATGAAACAAAACTTCAGAAATCCTCCACAAGGTAAGCATGCTGAATCAGTCTTGACTTCTTGTACATAGCCCATACTAGGAGAAAAAAAATAAAGATTCATTTTTTCTTTGCACCTTGAGGGTTGGGGAAAGAAATTCTTAGTTTTCCTCAGGAGCCCAGGAAGTACAACAGTCACTTAACCAATGGGACCTGATCAGGCTCAAAAGCTCTGTACAGACAAAAACACTGTTCTCAAAGTCAATAGACCCCCTTCAAACTGGGAGATGATTCTCACCAGCTACAACTCAGAGGCCTAATTTCCAGAACCTACAGAGAACTCAAAAAAATTAATAACAAAAAAGCAAACTGCCCCCTCACAAAATGGGGCATTGATCTCAACAGAGAATTCACAGAGGAGGAAACACAAATGGCCTTCTCTCACCTGAGAAAGTGCTCAACATCCTTAAGCATCAGGGAAATGCAAATCAAAACCACAATGAGGTACCACCTTTCCCCAGTCAGAATGGAAATCATAAAGAAAACCAACAACAATCATTGCTGGCGAGGATGCGGGAAAAAGGAACCCTCATTCACTGCTGGTGGGATTGCAAACTTGTTCAACTGCTATGGAAAGCAGTGTGGAGACTTCTGAACAGAATGGACATAGACCTTCCAATGGACCTAGCTATCCCTCTACTAGGCATCTATCCACAAGATGTCACATCTAGACACAGAAAAATTTGTACAACTATATAGCAGCTCAATTCATAATAGCTAAGAATTGGAATCAACCCAAATGCCCATCCAGGGAGGAATGGACAACGAAACTGTGGTATATTTACACAATGGAATTTTACTCAGCTGAAAGGAAAAATGACACATCAAAATTTAGGAAAAAATGGTCTGACTTCGAGCAGATCTTACTAAGCGAACACTCAAAAGAACAGAGAATCAAAAGCCGCATAGTCTCCCTCATATGTGGTCCTTAACCAGTATAACGGTAAACTCTACGCAGACTAGTAGAAAGAAGTAAGAGGTTATGAATGAGGGGTAAGGGATGGGGGAGGGGAATGGCTTAAGCATGAGGTTAAACCATATTAGGTTCCAAAACATATAATCCTCACAAGCATACTGTAACCTATTGAGAAAGTACTGGGAGTCAACTGGCAAGAGGGGCCACAAGTGTTAGGGGAGAGACTTTAAGTCTATGAACAATTAGATCAGACTGACAACCCCTGTCTCCAACTACCGGTTCCTTCCCTCACTGAGATGTTGACCAAAGTGACCCATGAGGCTCCAATTACAAGACATAATTCTGTCAAAGCCCTTGAGTGCCCTCCCCAGGCCTGAGGCAAAACCTTGTTGCTGAAGAAACCACAGAATGCTATAGACCAGCATTGAGAGACACTTCGAGGTCCGGAATGGTATCCAGATCCCAGAAGGCAGTTAGTGTAGTGCTGGAAGGCACTGCACAGGCTGCCAGGGGAAACTGATCAACGACAGCTGGAGTAAACAGAGACCACTGATATGAAACACAATCTGCAGCCATGAGTAGGCTGACAACACCTCCTAATGGGAGAGAACAGTGAACCAAGAAAGGAACACTTGTGTAATGGGGAAGCCTGGGTTTGGGGGAGACAATCAACAGCTTTCAAATTCTGCCAAATGTTCCACTCAGTGAGGGGGAGCCCTTGTCTGGAACTTGGGTTGCAGGGCGATAGACACCAGATCCTGTACTCTTGGGCTCCCAAAACAAGATACAATATGGGAACGATTGACAGGGAGACTACTAAAAATAGAATCTAGGTAATCCAGAATGGTGTATATTTGTTAACCTACACTGACTTCACTCTCTGATGGAGATTATGTTTGTGTTTTTCAGGATGCAATAAGAGAGCTGGGGCCCATCTAACACTACCAACCAACAGTACGCTGATAGCTGAGATCCTGGCAGGAGAGGAGCCACCACAGTCATATCGTGGAGGATCAGTATGGAACCCCACAGAGAATGATCAGAAGAACCATTGGGACCCACAGCCACAGACATTCAATCACCACAGGATAAGCCAGTGAGACAGAAACCAATGATTTTTGACCCAAAGACCCCTAAGATCACAACAATAAAGCAGCCTTAATACTCATCCACCACGACTCAGGGAACTGTGCGGAATAGGGGGCGGAAAGATTGTGAGTGCCGTGGTGGGGAGACTATCCAGAGGCATGGCACCCCCTCAGTAACAACATACTAGGGCCAAGAGAACCTGACTTAATACTAGGCTATCCATGGTCCCCTGTCACAAGTACTGACCCAGAGGACCCAAGGAGGAGGATATCCAGCTGGTTGGGGATGGGGGAGGGGGAACATCGGAGAATTGGGGATAACAACTCATTGTTTGCCCACTAAATAATGTAACTTATTATGGACAATAAAAAAATAAAAAAAGAAATTCTTAGTGACAGTGAAAGTGAAAGGAGGAACAAAAGTCTGGCTTCCTTTCTGGAAAATGTTCAGGAAAAATACCTTCTTTTGCCCCCGTGGGAGAGTAAGGGGTTATTTAACTTTAAAGTAGGGAAATAGATAATTCAATTCACTGAAATTCCACCTCACACCATTCATGGCCCTCAGGTAAATATTTGGTATTTCATACATACATGCTACATGTCTGTGCCCAGCTGAAGGATTTCAATTATCACTTGGTTACACATTTCAATGTTATTTATCTACATGCTACATTCCAAAATCACGAGAGTAACAAAAGCCATAAACAGAGTATAACCTAATGTGAATCTAAACTAACTGGTAAACTTCCCTTGTTAATTATGTCATATCACTAACAGCATTCACAGATGGGTTAGGTCTATACACCAAATTTCCAAAGACAACCTGTCTATACTCTCAAAGTTTCAAAGAAAAGTAAACTTTATTGTCACTTTCAGGAATCTATGACACAGACTTTGCAAAGATGTGATCTCTGTATGACTTCTGCTCTATACGAGTTTGTCAGTTGCTTTAGTGTTGAAGGTATTTATGCTGTTTGATTTCTTAGAGATTTACACAATGCTGAGAGAGCACAGTTGACCTTCATTACAAAAAGAAAATTCTCCATACTCGGGCCATATCTTGCCACTCTTCCCTTTCTTTCTGTGAAATTCTGATACTCTGCCCCAAGCATGAGTTTTCTCCTTGATCTTTAGATTCTCACCCTCATTATATGTCCCAACCTCATTCTGTCAGCAGAGTCGCTTTATCTTAGGTCCTTGCTCTTACAATATTTTAGAAAGCAAAAATATCAAACTAAAACAGAAAAGTTACCAAAATATAGTAACCAAAATCCTATCTTAGCAGTTCTCTTTTTTTTTCTTTTAGGCTAATTATTTCTAAGCCCATAATTTTGAATATTATAGAAATAAAATAGTTTTAGATGCTTTTAGCTTTATAATTATTTATTTTTTATAGTTGTATAGCTGCAACTGTTTTCTATTCATGTTTGATTGTTTCAAAATTTAAATAATATATGTTATGTAATAAAAAAGAGTGGACTATAGTATTCTGAATATGCTGAATAAATTTCTTAAGGCAAAAATCCCAGTTGCATGTTAAAGTTTATGGCACATTTTGTAATTGTGATAGGTATCATAGTTAGTTCCTTATTATATACTAATGGGGAAACAGATATAAAAATTGTACTGAGTATATTACAAAAATAGTTTTTCACACATATCTAGTATCACAATTCAGAGAAAATTTTGTCTTTATTCAGTTTAGATTGTCTTTATTTGCTTAACTAATTATTTATTTGCTAAATTTTAATTTGCATTTTAGTATTTTATATGGTCAAAGATGAGAGTAGTTTCTTGCAAAAGGTAACATTCTAATTTTGCCATTCTTCTATATTTTATCCAAAATATATTCAAATAATTATTCATACTTACTTGAATAACAACCCCTGTTTCATGTATTTCTTGATTCCTTTATGGGTTGGGCATAATGTAAAACTCTAAATGAACCTGTCTTGAGCCTCATTCTCAAGTAGACAGAAGATCCCTAAGAACATTTTTTCTCCTTGGTTCTCAAGAGTCTGTGACCTGCTTGTTGCCACCTGCTTTCCTTAGGATGCACCTTGTAAACAAAGAAAATTCTCTGCTCTCACTGAATATGTGTTCCAGTGTCATCAGTGTGCTGTGATGTTTGAACATTATCAGGGTAAGGAGTCCTTCTCTGTGTACGGTTTTATCGTAGAACTCTAGAATTCAAGGTTTTAGAGGTCTCCTCTGCTAAATATGTCCTAGGTTATTTTCTTCAATGCAAATGAATTCCTTCATCTTCCACCTCTCACTTTTAAGAGTGAAGTGCTTATAATGGTGTCCAGTCTTCAAAGTTGGAAGGTAGTGTGTTTAACTCATGGAGATATTATGCTGAATGAGTTAATGGCTAACATGGAAATACCATTTAAACCATCAAGACTAGACTGAGAAGCAGTCTCAGTACCTGGACCATATCCCTATGAGCCACCACAAGCAATCATATCAGAATAATATGTGCTGGGGAGATAATCTTGTGAGTTTGTTACTAGGACAAGTAAGAGCCTTGGTATGTAGATCCAGGGTTTGGAACAGAGCCATGACATCTGCAAGTGGTCATAAGTCAACTTTGGGCAGCATCTCTTTGTCTTAGTGTGGAATCCCTTGTACATGAAATATCAATGAATTCTCTACCAGTATTGCTTTGTGTAAGCTAAGTTCCTTCATAATAGTTGATACACTTTCATAAGGATTGAGAAAAACAATGGTCCTATGGAGGTGCATATTTAGATGCATATACAGTATGTTCTGAGCCAAGTCTCCAGCCTTCGAAACAACATTATTAATTATCAGACTTAATGTTCACAAAGCCACAAGGACTCCACCATCATGAGTGGATTTACATCTTTAAAAGAGATTTAAATTTTGAGTTTGCCCCTCCATCCTTCCTTTCAAACAAGGACATAGGACTTGTCCCAATACAGAAGAATCAGTTGAAAGAGCAACCTATGAGACTCAGACATGTTCACAAGCAAATAAGTCTGCCTGATGATATTAGATTTCCTTTGCATCGTATGCTAAGATAATAATTATTAAAATACATTGGAATGTACCATGAAATTTGATTAAACTTACCTGAATGGCTCAAATAAATACCATCTTCAAAGCATATGTAGCAAATAACAAGAAAAGGTCGCATCTAACTCAGAAATAATAACATCATGAGAGCAGAGACTATTAATATTATCACCTAGGGGGAATCTGGCTGTGGAGAAACCAGTCTCCATGCCTTTGCATGGTATCTATTCTTTACAAACTTAAGAGTAAAGTAATATAGTATTAAATAAAAGAATCAATAGGAAAGAAACAATTATCCCAAAAATTACTACAAATTGCTGATATTCATTAAAGATAACGTAAAGATTTTTCTTGGAGTACTTTGGACAATTGGTAATAACTGATTGTTGTGTCCCCTTTTCATCTTAAAACAAAAATAAATTAAAATTTATTCTATAATAAAGGCTACTTACATAAACTCATATTTCTCCACCTGCCTGCTGCAGTTTGCAGTGCTATGGCGGAAGTGATGTCCACCCTCTGTTCATGCCGTCATTTCTCCTGCTATCATGGAGCTTCCCCTCAAGTCTTTATTTCAAACTAAATCCATTCCTCCATGAGCTGCTTTTGGTTGGGTTGTATTCTGTTCAGCAATAAGAAAGCTGATTACAACAGTTTTGTTACCAGAGTGGGGTCATTTGTTGCTGCTGGAACCCTTATTCTGAGGCTTTGACCTTCGGTGCTGATTTGCAGGAGGAATGTTGAAGGATTGGAAACCTAAGAGATGCCTTGTAGTACAGCTTGATGGATGATCCTGGTCAGAGTTGAAAGACCTGAATACAGTAAATACTATGGACTGTGAGGTTGGCTAGAAGGGTGAGAAAACTGTCAGAACTGGTCTAGAATCAGTATGTGTGAGAGACTTGCTGTGTTCCACCTGCCTGTGTCCTGAGAACGTTTGATGGGTTGCTTTGTGTAAAAATGGACTATTGTGAGCAGATGGAGATGGAAAAGAGAGGAAATGAAATATTTTGGCCATAACTGCTTACTTTTCAACTGCAATTGTTTGAGAGATTACAGCCATTGAGATTGGGCCAGTTGATCTGCATTGGGACAGCAGGAAGAATGTGGACTCTTTTGAAGTACAGGCCTGAATGTTGAAGTTGTCCTGCTCTTCAAAGATGGCTTTGTACCTCCATAAATTGTTGTACACAGTAAAGCCTGGGGATAATTGAGTACTTCTCTAGTACAGACAGGCCATGAGTTTAATCCTCAGCATTTCAGAAGTTTAAAAAAAAAACATACTATTCTGATTTAATGCTTTGTGCCATCATTATTGTACTCTTTGTTATTATTCTGAGTGCAAGGGACTAAAGCATAATACATTAGTCAATGATATCCAGAGAAAGGAATCAATAGGAATATGTGCCAGAAAAATTTTGGCAACAATTGATGTCACCTTGAGTCCTGAGTAAATCTTTGCGAAGACTCAGTAGTTTCCTCCCCTCTTGGTGGTTCAACTGATTGAATAGTTCTTATCTATTTTGTAAAAATAATCTACATTAGGTAAAGTCTTTTGATTTATAAGTTAATCAGTCACATCTAATAAGAATACTTTTGTATCAACAAGTAAAATGTCCTTTGAGCAAAGAGCTAGACACAACTGTCACACTGAGCTGATACATAAAGCTCACCAGTGCATCAAGTAATGTGGAGATGGAGCTATTGGTGGATATATTTGATCCATGAATAAATCAAAAAAATGTATATGTGGCCCCTGACATCAGTGATAGTTATAATGGTAATTAGCATTTCATGCATTGGTGTAAAGGTAATTTGTCTTGCATCCGTTCAATAAAGTATTTATCTTTTCTACAGAAAAGTGTGAAACTTACGGTGTTTACTCAAATGAACTTCCCTTGAAGATAACAGTGTTTTGAGTTTCTGATGATGAAAACACGAGCCACATATAAACATAGAATATGTAAAACTTAGGTATTCCACATAGTAAAAAGAAGTTTAGGAGTGAACATTTTATTGTTTTCCCTAATGCATCTAAAACATAATTTCAACCAAGAATCACTATGTAATGATTAATTATATATTTCTATGCCAACTTTTAAAAAATATAATGTTTATTCATTTTCAAGCAGAGAGAGATAGATGGAGAGAGATATAAAGAGAGAGAGAGAGAGAGAGAGAGAGAGAGAGAGAGAGAGAGAGAGAGAGAGAGAGAGAACACCATGGCCACCACCTTGTGGGTCTGGCTTATGTGGGTACTGGGGAATTGAATCCGGGGCCTTAGGCACTGGAGGCAAGTGACTTAACCACTGAGCCATCTCTCCAGCCCTGTATGTCAATTTTTTAAAAATTAGAGTAAATTGAGGTGAAAATAAAAGTAAAAATAAATTGTTTTTTCATTTATTTTATTCATTTCTTCTTATTTTTAAAATAGCATCTAGAAAACTCACTAGTCATTTCCATTGTATTTGCATTGGACAAGCACTACTTTAAACACTGTACCTTCCTAAGGGAGATTTCTCTCAAATAATGACATCTTATTTGCAAATTGTGACTCATTATCACTTCAGAACAATTAGTATGATATGCATAATTAGATTACTTTATTATCACTCAGTGTAGGGCAAGGCTATTATCTTTGTACCACATAATGGAGAGAAGGTGTTCTTCATTCAAGCAAAGATGTAAACAGAAACTCAGATTAATTTGCTTTGGTTTTATCTGTTCCTGCTGCTACCTGATATAAAGGCTTTCTTTGTTTCATCAAGACATGAACATTTAACATTAGGTTAATTAATTTTATTTCTGAGCTTTTATCTTCTTTATTTTTATAAATATAGACACTCTGGTAAGATCACTGCTAGATATTGACTATCTATGATATTAAAGAAGGCTAATATGCATAGGTCAATGATACCTTGGAAAGCTAAATATGTTTGAATAGATATAAGATTCAGAAAATTTTGTTTTAACTATTATTGCTAAACCAGTATTTTTCAGCTTTAAATTACCAAGAATAATATGAATGCCACTGATTCCTTAATATGCAAATCTATTCAACTTTGCTCCTAAGATTTCTAGATGGACTTTAAGCACTCATAAAATTATTAATTTCATATTAAATCTCTCATAAAATCATTTTGTGATGAAATTTTGTAGGTTACTTAGATTTAAAAACTAACGACAGAAAACAGTAAGATTCAACTATGAACAAAGTCAACCAAAATATTTATAATTAAATTGAAATAACTGACATCAGGACTGTTAAAGAGGACAATTAACATTCCGTACACTTAGTCAGTGCTTACATTGATTATTCTATTAATCTTTTGATCTGAATTTTCAGTAGATAACCTGTGTTCAAATTAATTTGTTCTATGTGAAATGCGAACTGATTATTTTATTTTTTAACTTATATATGCTTAATTGATTATTATGTCCCAATAAATTTGCATATGAATCATATATAAACTATTTAGATATGCAATTACTTACATCTCAATGGACTCCATGTTTAATTTATACTTCACGTATTTCCCCTAGACAGGAACAAAAAATATAAGAACAAGTTGTGCCTGTCGTGAAACAAATCAGCCCTATTTTTCTAAATAGCAATATGTTAGTTCATTTTACATTTATTTTAGTACATTTTTGGCATGTGTGTGTGTAGCATGTGTGTGTGTGTTATGTACGTATATGTGTGTGCATACATGTTTCAATCATTGGAGAGCTCTGGTGTTCTTCTGTTCACCTGTTTTCAGACATGTGGTGTCACCCAGCTTCTTATCTGGGTGCCGACCAACTGATCTCAAGCAGTCTCAGACCCCCAGGTCTTTAGAGTGTATGTCTCAACCACTGAGCCACCTCCCCAACCCCTCACATAACATACTGTATATGCACGATTTTAACAGTATAGTTGACTTTTTAAAATTCTACCATAAATTATACCACTTTGACATGACATATTGATAATTTTTAACTGACATAATTGAAGAAAAACACAGAAGCAGCAGTGCCAATGTTACCCATCTCTTGCCATTCTCCATTCTCCCCAGGGATTAGGTGGTAAATGCTATGAAGGATTTCCTGATCCCACCCTAAGACAAGTACATGCATGGTGTGAAACCCTCTCTACTTAGAGAAAAGGAATGTCCTTGTTTCTCAAGACAAAGCCATGGGGGAGAATCTTAGCAAAGGGACCTTGCTAATTGCTCTCTCCCCCCATCTTGTTTCCAAAGGACTGTAAATTTTTACCCTGTCACAATTCACATTATTTGCCCTGTTTTTAAGAAGCACAGTATATAATAATATTTAGATTTAACTGTTTGACTGGGTCTTCCTTTCTTTGTGCAGGGTTAGACATCATCCATGAACTCTTCTTAAAGGACTTCCCCCATGCTTAGGGGAAGGATGAAGAAACTTTCTTTCCTTCCCTGCAGGTTCTAATGAAGTGTTAATTATTCAAATAAATAATTTCCTTTTTGTACAGTTGTAGATATTTCCTGTCTGACTCTCACTTTAGAAGAAACAACCCAATGACTTCCACCTCTATAGAGGAAAGTAGAAATGTTTTCAATGATTTGCATGTGTGACCTCAAACCTTCATTAGTAAGAGGTGGACCTGAACCATGGAGAAATCACAAAGATCAGAACTCATGAAGACTCTGCTTAAATCAAACCATCTTAAACTCTGCACTTAGACACCACTCACATTGTTTCTGGTTCACGGCTATAAGAGAGTATCTGGCAAGACCACCAGGACATTTTAGCAAACAGAGCTATTAAGATAATTGTCTAAATGGGTTGAATCAATCACTCAGCTCTTAGTTATTTAAAGGTTGCTTATTTGGCTCTTTCTTCTCTCCCAGTTTCTCTCTGGCTTCCTGCCTTTGGCCATTCCATTGCTCTTTAGTACTTTCATTAGAGATTTGGCTTGAAAAGAGAAAAAAAAGATGAAAACTAAAT
>PVHP010038156.1:0-17081 GCA_004024765.1 Zapus hudsonius | reverse complement strand
CTTATGGGCAGCTCCCCATGTTACAGCTCTAGGAGTATGGCAGAGGATACTCTCCAGAGAGCACGGCTCTCTGTGTTAGTGTGTTCAGCTCATTTCTCTGGAGAGTGATGGACAAAGTTGTCTGGGAGAATGTGGCAGAAAGCTCTCTCTTTTAATGTATCAACACAGTTGGTTATATAGAGAAAAAGAGGAGAGGCAGGGACAGAAACGGGCAAAGGAGATTGGCAGTGGTCAGCAACCTGCGAATGTCTGCTTTGCATAGATCAGCCCCAAGTGGACGTGACCTTAGGGCCGTATCAAATGGTGGGGCAAAGGAATTGTCACCTTAGACTCTATTGTCCAGGCACAGTGGGGGTGAGAACATGGGGTTCCCTGCCAAGGGGCTCGAAGGTCTAGGATCAAAGGAAGGAGTTTCTGTGAAGCGCCTTCCGCATCTCCAGGAAGCTCAGAGATAAGCAAACATTAGACTTTATCGGGGCTTCAACTGGCCTCTACTAACTTTAACCCTATGCCCTCCGTGCCCCTTTTAGCAGTACCCCATCTCTCTCTCTATCTCTCTATCTCTCTCTCTCTTTTTCTGTCTCCCAAATAAATAAATAATTTTTCAAAGGGAAATAGTGGCATGCAGCCTCTGTGGGTAACCAATTGTTCTCTGATTGGACATGAGACCTGCTCTGTAGAGGACAACTCATATCCAGTACTGGAAAACAAGTCAGAATCATATAGTCTGAAAATGGACTCCAGAAAGATGTCCCCAATGCTCTCTGGGAAAGAAGAGTGGGCTTGCAAGCCAAAAAAAAAAAAACCCTCAAGTAACTTTGCATACCCCCTTTAACCCAAACTACTCCCACTCTTGGTTGAAGAATCTGCTTTATTTTACAGATGGTAGAGAAAATGAAAAAGAACCAAGATCCATCAATAGGATAAGAAGATAGCCGACTGCCCACCATGAGACTTGCCAGCTCTACCACATCTGTCAGGGCACAGGAGAAATTGCAGGGTGTCAACATGAATACTGCTCTTACTGCTAGCCTGACAACCAATTCCAGGGCAATAGTAACAGATACAGTGATCAATCAAAACCTATCAAAGTAGAAATCCAGAGGCTACAGAGATCTCAGCACCAAATAAGACTGCCAACAAACCTGCCATGGCTCAGGGAACATTGTGGAAAAGGGGGCAGAAAGATCTAAGAGCCACAGAATGGGTAGGAATACCCTGAGGCATGGTTTCCAGTACCCACCATACACCCTACAAGGACTGACTGAGACCTTCATAACTACCATACTACCCCACTGAGGAGGGTAACAGGAGCTGGAGTGAGGGGATAAAAAGAGTATAACCTGTTATAATTTATAAAAAAAATTAAATTAAAACGAGGGAAAGAGTAAATTAAATTAACATTACTTTAAGGTAGGCAGAAGTCTGGTTGTTATAAGGCTTCTTAGAGCCTTTAATTTCTCATATTTTAACATTTCTTTTTGCCCAGAACAAGCCTTGATTTTTACTCAAAATGTTCCATATTTATTGAGCTTTCTAACTCTGCTTGTGCCTTCAACACCTTCACAAGGATTTTCTTCTCCTCAGTACAGAAAGCATGCTGAATCCTGCCACAGTTAGCACAAGTGAAACCCCTGCAGTCCTGGCTGACACGATTTTTGGTTGTTGTTTTGAACAGTCTCATTAAGGACTTTAGGTCTCACAGGACAAATCCCTCCAAGTCTGCCTGGGCACACACACCACATGCCGACTGTGGTGCTTTCCTGACCGTCTTGGTGTACAGGTAAACCAGGATTTCTGGACAGCCTAGGACAAAGGGTGCATGCCACTATTTACAGCCTCCAACTCTATGTCAAATGTTGAACCATTCTGAGTGCCTCTAAACACCATCCCTGGAAGAAGAAAAAGACATTATCCTAACATTTTTTTAAACTTTTTATTGATAACATCCATACATATTGATATATGTGATCATAACACCCACCCACCATGCTCCCTTTTCCCCCTTCCAAATCCCCCTCCACTGAATTTCTTCTTTCCAACTAGTCTCTTCTACTTTGATGTCATCATTTTTCCCTCCTATTATGCAGATCATGTGTGGGGAGTGTCAGCCGCTGTAAGGTCATGAATACCAAGGTCATTTTGTGTGTGGAAGACAGTATTGTAAGCACTCTTCCTCTTCTTTTGCCTCTTACATTCTAGCCACAGCCTCTTCCATAATGGTCCCTGAGCCTTGGAGAATGTGATGGAGATGTCTCAGTGCTGAACACTCCACTGTCACTTCTCAGCACTATGGTGAGTTTCGTCACCCAAGCGAATGGTACGTATGTGTTGTACACCCATGTATGTACGAGAGCAGCACCCATAGCTCAGCTGCAGCAGCTGGAGGAGAACACTGGCTGTCCCCCTCCATTTGTCAAACATCTGTTTTTCCTTGTGACATCTCTCACATAATTTATTATTTTTTATGCTAGTGAGGAGTTTGGGGCCAGTTTGATTCCATATCTGTCCACT
This sequence comes from Zapus hudsonius, assembly GCA_004024765.1. Taxonomy (NCBI): domain Eukaryota; kingdom Metazoa; phylum Chordata; class Mammalia; order Rodentia; family Dipodidae; genus Zapus; species Zapus hudsonius. The sequence goes on along the minus strand of PVHP010038156.1, from coordinate 14,567 downwards.
TAAAACCAATGCACAAAGTGGTGTGTGTGTGTGTGTGTGTGTGTGTGTGTGTGTGTGTGTGTGTGTGTGGAGTTCATTTGCAGTGGCAGAAGGTCTTAGTGTGCCCATATACTCTCTCTCTACCTCTCTCTGCCTCTCTCTCTCAAATAAATTAAAATGTTTTTAAAACAGAAATGGAAATGCTACCACTCACCATTGCCTCTACTGATCCACTCGCAACATTTCTGCTTTGTCTCATGACCTGATGCTCTGCTGGCCTAGAAGTTTTGGTTGCAGAAGTAGGTGCTTCTGACAGGAGGCACAACAAGCATCTCGTTGAACTGGAAGCTAAAACATCCCCCTGGCCACTTTGTCCTGATGCCTTTGATGAGTTAACAGGTTAAGAAAGGAGTTACAGTGTTAGTGGGCATGATTGATCCAGACTACCAGAGTGAAATTGAACTGTTGCTCCACAATGGAGATAAGGAAGAGGACATCTGAAGTGCTGGAGATCCTGTAGGGCAGCTCTTGGTTTCCATGTGCTATGACTAAGGTCAATGGGAAGCTGTAACCCAATCAAGGCAGAGTGATGAATGGCCCAGACCCTTCCACAATGAAATTGTAGGTTACCCCTCTCCACCAAGTAAAGAACCAAGACCTACCAAGGTGCTCACTGTGGGTGGAGGAAATACAGAATGGCTAGAAGAAGGTAGTTATAAAACCCAGCTACAACCACACGACTAGTTACAGCAGTGATGATTGTAATTGTCATGAGTGTTTCTGTCCTACTTTGTTAAAAGTGTTTATGAATATATACACATATCCCCAGTACCCACATAAGCCAGACCCACAAGGTGGTGGTCCTGGTTCTCTCTCTCTCTCTCTCTCTCTCTCTCTCTCTCTCTCTCTCTCTCTCTCTCTCTCTCTCTCTCTGCTTGAAAATGAATAAAAAAATATTAAAATAAAAAAATTATTTAAAAAAAGAAGATACTTGTGGGGGTTGGAGAGGTGGCTCAGTAGTTAAAGGTGTTGTTTGCAAATCCTAAAGGCCTAGGTTCAATTCTCCAGTAACCACATAAAGCCAGATGCACAAAGTGGCACATGCATCTGGAGTTTGCTTGAAATGGCAGGAAGCCCTGGAGCACTCATTCTCTCTCTCTCTCTCTCTCTCTCTCTCTCTCTCTCTCTCTCTCTCTCTCTCTCTCTCTCTTAAAAATATTTTTTTAAAAGAAGACACTTGTGGCCGGGCATGGTGACGCAAGCCTTTAATCCCAGTACTTGGGAGGCAGAGGTAGGAGGATCACCATGAGTTTGAGGCCACCCTGAGACTACATAGTGAATTCCAGGTCAGCCTGGGCTAGAGTGAGACCCTACCTCAAAAAAAAACAAATAATAATAATAATAATAATAATAATAATAATAATAATAATAAAGTTCCTATGGAGTCATGGGGAAATTAAAAAAGAAAAAACTAAAAAGAATAATTTTTTAAAAAAAGAAGATACTTTGTTTTCTTTTTTCTATTTCTTTACCATGTAACATAATATCAACTGAGATAATATCATCAGTTAAGTGTTATTAAATCTGTATTATTATAGTCTGGGAAGATAGGTCAGTGGTTAAAGGTACTTGTTTGCAAATCCTGCCTGCTTGGGATCAATACCCCAGTATCCAGTATCCACATAAAGCCAGACGCACAAAATGACACATGTATCTGGATGCCTGGCACACCTATTCTCTCTCTCTCTCTCTATCTCATAATTAAATAAAATATTTAAAATCTGTATTACTGGGGACTGGAGAGATGGCTCAGTGATTAAAGTGCTTGCCTAAAAAGCCTAAGGACCTTGGTTGGATTCCCTACTACCCACCCAAAGCCAGATGCATCTGGAGTTCATTTCCAGCAGCTGGAGGCCTGGTGTGCCCATTTCTGTCTCTATTCTCTCTATCTCTCTCTGCTTGTAAATAAATAAATAAAATATTTTAAAACTCTGTGTTATTGGGCTGGAGAGAAGGCTCAGCAGTTAAGTGCACTTCCTTCGCAAGCACAAATGCCTGAGACTGCCCAAGTTCAAATCTCCAGACCCAACGTGAAATGCTCATGCCTGGAACCCAGCCCCGAGGGGGAGCAGAGACCTTGTCATCCTTGGAGCCCTGGAAGACAAGACCAGACAAAAGAGTGAGAGGCAGAACATCAGACATTCTGCTCTGAACACCACAGGTGAATGACCCTCGCCATAGGTGAGCATGTGGGACACTACAAGGCACATACCACTCACACAAACTTAAAAAATCTGTATTATCATACTTAAGTTATGTGAAACTGAGGACTAGGCATTCTACAAGGAGCTTTGCCATGTGGGGGGGAGGGGAAGAATAGTATGTTTCCAATTGTATGTGTGATGGTTATAACATATTAGGTGGAATTATCACCTTGTAACTGTCTTCATTTGGAAATTGAGAATGGCATAAGAAGATGTGGGTGGATGTCAAGTAGACAAGGGGTGGACTTGTGACTATTAATTTCTTTCGTCATCAACTTTATCAGGTCAGGAGTCAAGTAAGAGAAGCATCTCTTGGTCAGGTCTGTGAAAGCATCAGTTCCATTCCTCTGGATAACTCTAACTAATACCCATGGAACTCTCTCTTTCCTCTAGTTTTACCCTAAAACAAGCCATAACCATTCTTTTCTCTGCTATAGGATGTGTTCTCATTGGAGGTCAAAAAGGGAGATAATGTCAGGAAAGGATAGATGAGAGTTCAGGGTTAAGAATAGATGGGCTGGAGAGATGGCTCTGTGGTTAAAGGCACTTTCTTTCAAAGCCTAATGACCTGGGTTTAATTCCCCAGTGCCCACCAAAAGCCAGATACACAAAGTGGTGCCTGCCTCTGCAGCTTGTCTGCAGTGGCTAGAGGCCCTGGCATGCCATTCTTTTTCTGTCTCTCTGCTTGAAAATAAATAAGATCAGTTAGAAGTCTCAGAAGTTATATTTAGTTCTGCATAGCCTCCAAATTTTCTTATTAATTTCTTGGTCATTTTTAGAATCTTTCAACTTGCATGTAGCTTCTAATCCTCTCATTAATTAATTTTTAAGTTACCAATTTCATCATCTCTTTTCTTTTTAGATATTTTTAAATTTCAATTAAATCAGGCTGCCAATTTATGATTTACTGCCTGAGACTTTTAGTTTAGCACACGTATGTGCACACACGCATACACAGCAAAGCAAAAAACAACTTAGGATCAAATATTTCTCGTTGAGGGAAGCATAAAGCCAAGTTATCTTTAGTTAGATTTCCCCATTTTCCAAATACTTACAAGTTGAATTAACACAGTTATCAAACATGAAACCAGCTGGAGTACCAAATGGCAGTCTTTCTCCCAACATGCCCTCCTTCCCTGAATTAGATATTGGAGGAGTGGCAGGAGGAAAAAAAAAAAAAGCTGATTGCTAGCAAATGAGCAAAATGAACGGTCAGAAACCAAAATGCCTTCAAAGGTCTGAACGCAAACAGGACCCAAAACAAACCAAACTGTCAGAAATAAAAATACTTTCAAAGCAAACAAATAAAAAGGATGCTGCCTTAAACCAAGCAAGCCAAAAAAAAAAACAAAATAAATATAACAAGATATCCAAATGAATAAGATCCGAAGAAACTAATGGACCAGCCAAGGAAAGTGCAAGCCCCAGAAAGAGCTCACCGACATCCACCCGAGGAGGTGACACTGGATGGTGGGCATAAGGGGCCATGCTGGCACTTGGGGTCAATCTGGGGGATTCCTCCTGTGGTAAAAGTGGATTGGATTGCCTTAAGTTCCTGCAATTGGGCGCTGTAACTGTCAACACACACACACACACACACACACAAAAAAAAAAAAAAAAAAACATAGCTGTTATTTTAAATGGAATAAGAGAAATTTTAGTCTGGAGCCAAACTTGAAAACAAGAACACAAATCTAGTTTATCCCATATTTTATGTTCTAATGTAGTAACGGTTTCATGACGTTTTTATCATAGCAGAACAAAGAAAGTCATATATCTGAACACTTTTAAAATATATTGGTGGACTGCTGGGTGTGGTGGAACACGTCTTTAATCCCAGCCCTCAGGAGACAGAGGTAGAAGGATCATCAGGAGTTCAAGGTCAGCCTGAGACTACACACTGAATTCCAGGTCAGCCTGGTTTGAGACCCTACCTCCAAAAACTGTGTGTGTGTGTGTGTGTGTGTGTGTGTGTGTGTGTGTAAACAAGGATTACAGCCTTGTTGCTAACTGGTATAAGTTAAGGGCTCTGTTCATACATTCCAAAAAGACCTGGTGACCTAGTAGTCCGAAGATGTTAGCTTCCACACAAAGGCAGACAATAGAGAGCTATCTAGAGAGCTAAGGTGGCCCAAGGTGCTGCTGGAGACCTGCAGCATTCCAACTCTCTACAATCCCTGAAGCTCTAAAGCAGTGAGTTGGCCGTGCAGAATGCTTAATGTAGGGACAGCCTTTTCCCCCTGGGAACTTCAGTTCACAAAAGTCACTGAGAATGGCTCCCTCCTCCTAATCAGCGGCTTGTAAAGCCAGGGGAGGACTCTAGTTACTAGTCAGAAGAATGGGATCTTAACAGTTAACCAGCAATGAACCCTGCAAGTTACACAACCTACCAGCCAGGCAAAATGTGCCCACTGGTGCAATAGTGGCATGACTCTTATGGGGTGAACCCACTGCTCTCTAATCGGATACGAGGCCCTATGGGAGATAATTCATGCCTAGTACTTAAAACCCAGTCAAAGAAAGGCCTGTGGCTTGGAAGGTCATAGGCTTTAGTGGGGAAGCTTCTACAGTTGTTTAGCTAAACGTATATGTTGTGCCCATCAAATTACCCTCTAAATATTTATGGTTTTGCCCATAGAGTGGTGCTGCTCTCGCCCTTGGCCAGAGAAGTTTCTCTTTGTAGATGGCAATGACTACAGAGGAGATTTAAAACTTAACAAAATGCTGAGAATAAATGACTATTGAGCACTCAGTGCTAAATGAGATTTCTACGTCAGCCCTGCCAAGGCTCAGGGAACATTGTAGAAGAGAGAGAAGAAAGAATGTAAGAGCCAAGGGGTGGGGAGAAGTGGCTTGGAACACGTCTTGCAAACGTGAAGTGGCTGCTACACTCAAGATCTCACAGTGATTGTCAGTACCTGCAAAACATATGCAAGACATTGAGTCCACGGGGCCTGAGGAGATGGATCCAAGGTTAAAGAGCTTGGTTACCAAGCCTGCTGGCCCAGGTGTGATTGCTGAGTACCACCTAAAGCCAGATGCACAAAGTGGCACATGCATCTGGAGTTTATTTGCAGTGGCTGGAGGTCCTGGCATATCCATTCTCCTATCTCTCTTTCCCTCTCCCTCTTCCTCTCAAAGAAATAATAGAGGAGGGACTAATTGAAAAGAAAAGATTCAGTGAAAGCCCACAAAGGAGTGGTGGACAAAAGAAGGTCACAGGAGAAGATTATAGTCAAAATATATTATTGCATGTGTAAAAACTGTTAACAAAAAGAATGCATCACTAGGGCTTGGGAGATAGCTCAGTCAGTGAAATGCTTACCTCACAGCCATGAAGATGTTCAATCCTCGGTACCCATGTAAAGTATGTGTGGAATAATCCCAGTGATGAGGAGGCTGAGACAGGAGGATCTCTGGGGCTTGCAGGCAGAAACTCTACAATATTTGGTGAGCTCCAGGCCAACGAGAGACCCAATTTCAAAGGAGATGGACTGAGTTCCTATGGATGCCACCTGTGATTGTCCATTGGTCTCCACACATGCCCAGCTACACACACATGAATACACACTGGCACACATAGATGCATACACATAAGCATGCATTAAAAAATAAAAGGGGGGCTGGAGAGCCGGGTGTGGTGGCACACACCTTTAATCCCAGCACTCGGGAGGCAGAGGTAGGAGGATCGCAGTAAGTTCAAGGCCACCCTGAGACTACATAGTGAATGCCAGGTCAGCCTGGACTAGAGTGAGACCCTACCTTGAAAAACCAAAAAAAAAAAAAAATCTTCTTCAAGGATAGAGCTGGAGCTCAGTTACAGAGCATTGATCTGCTCCTGGGTTGATCCCCAGCATCACAAAGGAACAAAGTCCAAGATTCTTCTTTATAAACTCCCCCTTCATTCCTTACTGGTAGAGATTATATCCTACTTATTTTTTGACAACCTTCTGCCTTCACAGCCTTTAACAAATCCAATGTCATGGTTGAGTCTACTAGCTGGCTAGTTTGTGTGATAGTTCCGGTGAACTACAGTCAAGAGGCAGATAAGGTGCTGAGAAGATAACTCAGTTGTTGAAAAGGTGCTTGCAAAGCCTGATGTCTGGGGTTCCATTCCGTAGTATCCACAAAAAGCTAAATGCACAAAGTGGCATATACATCTGGAGTTAGTTTGCAACAGCAGGAAGCCTTGGCATGCCCATTCTCTCTCTCTCTCTCTCTCTCTCTCTTTCTCTCTCCCCTCTCTTCCTCTTTGTCTTCCTCTGTCACACTCCTTCTCTCTTTCCCTCCCTTCCTTCCAAATAAATATTTTTTAAACCTTTTTTTTTTTTCTTTTGGTTTTTCGAGGTAGGGTCTCACTCTAGGCCAGGCTGACCTGGAATTCACTCTGTAGTCTCAGGCTGGCCTTGAACTCACGGTGATCCTCCTACCTCTGCCTCCCAAGTGCTGGGATTAAAGGCGTGAGCCACCACGCCCGGCTCCCAAATAAATATTTTTTAATATTTTATTTTTCTTTATTTATTTATAAGCTGAAAGAGAGAGAGAGAGAATGGATGTGCCAGGGCCCCCAGCCACTGGACATGAACTCCAGACGTATGCACCACTTTGTGCGTCTGGCTTCATGTGGGTACAGGGGAATCAAACCCAGGTCATTAGGCTTTGCAGACAGGTACCTAAGTGCTGAGCCAACTATCCAGTCTCCAAATAAATATTTTTTAATTAATTAATTTGAAAGAGTGAGAGAGTATGGGCATACTAGGACCTCCTGTTGATCCAAACAAACTCCAATGAATATACCACTTTCTGAATCTGGTTTTATGTGGGTACTAGGAATCAAACCCAAGCCATCAGGTTTTGCAATCAAATCCTTTATCTGTTGAGCTATCTCCCCAGCTCCCAAAAAATTTTTTTAACTTTTTATTGATAGCTTCATAATTATAGACCATTGACCATTATGATTCCCTCCCCACCCTCCCTCATAACTCTTCCCCCTCTCAATTAGTCTCTGTTTTATTTTGGTGTCACCATCTTTTCCTCCCATTATACGTAGATATTATCAGGCACTGCAAAATCATGAATATCAAGGCCATTTTGTGTCTGGAGGTTTGCATTGTAAGCAGTCCTACCCTTCCTTTGGCCCCAAATAAATTTTTTAAAAAAGAGGCAGATAAGTTACTTTAGCTCCCAGAATAAATACTGAAATGGGCCCACATTCCCTCACAGCAGTGGGGGGGAGGGAGGCGGGCAGAAGTCCTTAGGGTAATTCCTAGTTCACCAGTCTTCACTGCCCCCCGTTGGGCTTATAGCCAGCCTTCCTCATTCATCTATATAGCTTGCCCATCTTCTATGCATTCAAATATTCAACCCTCACACCTGGCATCAAGCTTGAGAGTCAGGCAGCTGCTCTTTCATGGCACTATGCCCATAAGCAGACAGAAAGCTAGCAGCAACATTAGCAATTATTTGTCCTGAAGTTTCTCCTAACCTTTTGATGGCAGTGAAGTATTTCTTCCAGCAAAATCTTACAAAGACCCACTCCAAACACAAAAGAGGAGCTCCTCTGTCTGAAGGCAAGGAAACTGGCAAGAAACACCCAACTTCATTCTTCCCTGTGGCCTTTTCCACTTTAGGGATGCTGACAGCCACAATTCTGTTTCTCAGTAAAGCATAGGGAACACACAAGTGAACGCTTGTATCCTCAGTCTCACAGCTAGTTAGTGATGAAGCAACCAAGCTTGTAATGACCAATTCAATACTTGCCACTTCATTTTTTTAAAAACAATTGTTGAAATACAGGCTGTTTCCAATGCTCTTGGATACCCCCTGAAACTATATGGTAAGACATCACTTCCTTCAGTTGCAGAACACTGAGAAATCAAGATGGAACTGAACTGGAAGCCTCCTCCCTGCTGGCCAGCTGTCAGTTCTAGAAAGTGATACACAGCTGGGCCTGGAGGCAGAGGTAGGAGAATCCCAGCAAGTTCAAGACCACCCTGAGACTATATTGTGGATTCCAGGTCAGCCTTGGCTAGAGTGAAACCCTTCCTCAAAAAAAAAAAGGGGGAAAAGAGTTACACAGCCCAGTTGGGGAGAAAAGTCATCAACAGCTTACCCAGCAGTGGACCCTGCAAGCTACACAGCTTACCAGCCAGGCAAAATGTGTCCACTGGTGCAATAGTGGCAAAACTATTATGGGGTTTGCTGTTTGCTGATTTGATTTAAGGTCTGCTTCACCCGAGGGAATTCACATCTGGTAAGACAACCCTAGTCAAAAGCCTGTTTGTTGGGAAGGACATAGGCCCTGGGAAGGAAGCTACCACTGTTATTTTGCTAAATGGATGTGTTGTGCCCATCAAACTACCCTCTAAATATTTATGTTTATGCCCATGGGTTGGTGCTGCTCTCACCTTTGACCAGAGAAGCTTCTGTTTGCAGTCATTAGGACTACTGGGGACTCATGACCCAAAACTCAGTAAAGGCTGAGAATGAGTGACTATGGCGTTCTCAGCACTAAATAACACCTCTATATCACACTCTCCAATGCTTGGGAAACCTTGCAGAAGAGAAGGCAGAAAGAACGTAAGAGCCAGAGGAGAGGTGACGTCTTCCTTCAGGACATGATGTGGCGTTGCTGCTGCATTCATAACCTCACAGCAGCTGTCGTTACTAGCACAAGACCTGCCCAATGTGAAATAATAAATGCACGATTGCACGGATCGATGAGTGTGCCAATTTCATATGACTCGGCCTATAAAAATAGCAGATACAAATGATAAGATATGAGCTTATATTAAACCTATGAATCTGTGAGCAATAAATTTGAATTTTTGGTCATTTTTATGACCCAAAGTCCATGGATATAAGTACTGTCATGGTTTGATCCAGGAGTCCCTCACAAACAAATGAATGTGTTCTCAGTGATCCATCCTCAGCTGATGGCAGTTAGGGAATTACAACCTCACTAGAGTTGTGTTGTTGGGGGTGGGCTTATGGGGTTATAAGCCAGCTTCCCCTTGCCAGTGTTTGGCACACCTTCCTGCCGCTGTTTGCAGTGCTGTGGCAGAGGTGATGTCCAGCCCTCTGCTCATGCCATCGTTTTCCCTGCCAGGATGGAGTCTCCCCTCGAGTCCGTAAGCCAAATAAACCCATTCCTCCACAAGCTACTTTTGTTTGGGTTCTTTCTGTGCAGCAACTAGAATGCTGACTGAAACAAGTACATATGACAAAATGTTAAAAACTTCCTGTTTTCTACATTTTTGGAAGCTGTCAAGAAAAATCTTTTGGGCTGGAGAGATGGCTCAGCGGTTAAGGTGCTTGCCTGCAAAACTTAACAACCCGAGTTCCATTCCCCAGTTCCCACATAAAGTCAGATGCACAAAGTGGTACATGCATCTGGAGTTCATTTGCAGAGGCTAGAGGCCCTGACACACATTCTTCTCCTTTCTTAGTCTCTCTCTCTTTCTCTCTCTCTTTCTCTCTCTCTGCTTGCAAATAATTTTTTTAAATCTGTTGAAATTTGACACCATATTCCTATCTTCAGACCTGAATGGATTTCTAAACTAGTCCCATTAAGTATTATAGCTCAAATTTACTGAAGTTTTTATTTTGTTGGCACAAATTAGATAAATGTTACAATGTTTTAGTAGTAAAAACATTGCTATAAAAAACATAACTGGAATTAGATCAAGTCTATGAGCAACTTTGACAGATAAAGCTATTGTTCTATAGAACTGTAATGTGGATATCTCTTTCCTCCAAGTTGGATATAATCATCATCATTTTAAAACAGAGCCACTATGATAACCCACACATGAGGATCCTCCCCTCTCTGGAATTCCAGTTGAACATTTAGCCAGGCACGCTGGCGCCCACCTTTAATCCCGGCACTCGGGAGGCAGAGGTAGGAGGATCACCATGAGTTAGGGGCCACCTTGAGACTGCATAGTGAATTCCAGGTCAGCCTGGGCAAGAGCGAGACCCTCCCTTGAAAACAAAAAAAAAAAAAAAGAAGTGAACATATGACTAGGATGGGACCTCAAAGTGGTGGAGCCGCCCATAAGTCACCCAGGGACTTCCTGTGAAGACAGCTGCCTGTGATCAACCATGTTCTTGTGATCAGCACCAATAAACTACTGATTTCTTTTTTCCGAGGTCGGGTCTCACTCTGGCCCAGGCTGACCTGGAATTCACTATGTAGGCTCAGGGTGGCCTCAAACTCACTGTGATCCTTAGCCTCCAAGTGTTGGGATTATAGGCGTGAGCAACCACGCTTGACTAAACTAATGATTTTACCAAAACAAAATTGTTAAATGTATAGAATATGACCCACAGCAACCACAAATAATGCTAATAATTATCCGTCTACTCTTTTCAGGCCCTCTCATTATTCTGTGTCATAAACCAGTAGGTACCTTCACGGAAAAAGTTTTAAAATAACTTCAAGTATAGAATCATAAAAGTACATGGTTTGAAAGTGAAAGGAACATTAAAAGCTCTTTTCATTTAGGCAGGAAGAGTGAGGAAGTACTTGAAATCAATTCCCTCTCTTAAGTGTCCAAGTTCCCATCCTGTTAATACATCAGATAATATAGTGCTGTTACATCTGGACATAATGGTCTGAGGCCAAAACTTTCTATTTCAATTAGTTCCTTCAAGAAAATTATACAGTTAAGAGATAAAGCAAAGTTGTAAGATTTTTTCTCTCTGTGACTTTCTTCAATTTTTGAGGCATACATCCATTCTCAGCTTTGGAGCTAAATATTTCTTTAATCCAGAAAGTGCAGTTGTAAACCCATGGGAAGGTTGCTTTTTCTAGGATAAACTTTTCTCAGAAAATTCAAGCCAAACTACCTTTGGTTAAAAAGGTTTTATTGGGCTGAGCATGGTGGTGCATGTCTTTAATCCCAGCTCTCAGGAGACAGAGGTAGGATTTCTGTGAGTTCAAAGCCAGCCTGGGACTACATAGTGAGTTCCAGGACAGACTGGGCTAAAGTGAGACCCTACCTTGAAAAAATAAAAAAGGTTTTATTCGTTGCATTGCAGATTATAACTTTGACTCAAATTCAGTAAAACAAATGGCTAGACAAATGAAATTTTAAGACACAAAATGTAAACTCAGTTTTTGTTAATAGATTCGAAGCATAAAATTTATTCTAACAAATTGCCATAATCATTTCTACTTCCTACTCCTGCTTTGGTTTGAATCAGACATCCCCCATAAACACATGTGTTCTGAATGCTTGCTCCCCAGCTCAGGGCAGTTTGGGAATTGGAGCCTCCTGGAGAAGGTGTGTTATTGGGGGCGGGCTTATAGATGTGATAGCCAGCTTCCCCTTGCCAGTGTTTGGCACACTCTCCTGCTGCTGGTGTCCACCTGATGTTGGCCAGGAGATGATGTGCAGCCTCTCTGCTCATGCCATGTTTTCCCTGCCATCATGGAGCTTCCCCTCAAGTCTCTAAACCAAAATAAACAACTTTCCTCCCATCAGCTGCTTTCGACCAGCCACGTGAAGCTGACTGCAATGGTAAAATTGGTACCAGGAGTCTGTAAGCCAAAATAAACAACTTCTTCTATCAGCTGCTTTTGGCTGGGTGCTGTCTACCAGCAACATAAAGCTGACTGCGACACCTGTACGCACCCCGTTTTGTACCTGTAGCAAACACTTCAGGGTTGAACATGGAGCTAGGCAAAACACCACCCAGATGGTTCACCTGGAGATGGGTCATGTTAGAAACCTCAGTCTCAGTCATCCATTTTGAAAATGTGGCTGTCGTCTCCAAAGACCTTGGGCATGGTTTCTTTATAGTTCATGGGAAGACAGAAGCCTATATAACCCCCTGCTACTATACCGCCCAGACAAGAGCAGGGCAGGGTTCATATGATAGAGGCCCTGCAAAATGGACTAAGGAATTTTGGGACTTTATCCTGAAAGCAATGGGAACTTGTTAAATGAAAACAGGACTGAAGGCTTAGCGGTTAACTCCAGAACCTAAGGACCCAGGTTCAATTCCCCAGTACTCACATAAACCAGATACACAGAGTGGTGCATGCATCTGAAGCTTGTTTGCAGTGACTAGAGACCCTGGCACACCCACAGTCTCTCTGTCTCTCTCTCTCTCTCTCCCTGTCTGTATCTCTTGACTTACAAATAAATAAATATTTTTCTTAAAAAATAAAAACAGGGCTGGAGAGATGGCTCAGAGGTTAAGGTGCTCACCTACAAAGCCTAACAACCTGAATTCAATCCCCCAGTTCCCATGTAAGCCAGATGCAGAGTGGTGCATGTGTCTGGAGTTCTTTACAGTGGCTGGAGGCCCTGGCCTGTGTGCTCTTTCTCTCTCCTTGAAAATTTAAAAAAAAGTATTAAAAAAAAGATAAATTTTTGAGTCATATTTGGGTCTTAGAAATATAGGCCTGCCAGGGAAACATGATCTCTAGAGAAACCAGACCCATGAGAAGGCTTGTGTGATAGTTTGGGGGGGGGAACATGACATGAGCCAGCGGGCATGGTGGCGCACACCTTTAATCCCAGCACTCGGGAGGCAGAAGTAGGAGGATCGCCATGAGTTCAAGGCCACCCTGAGACAGCATAGTGAATTCCAGGTCAGCCTGGGCTAGAGTGAGACCCTACCTCGAAAAACAAAAACAAACAAAAAACAACAACAACAACAAAAAATGACATGGCCTGAATTTAGATAGTACTAGAAGAGGTCAAGATGCCATTTCAAGAGCAATTTAGGGGGCTTGATTATTGATTGGTGTGATGGTTTATATTGAGTGTCAATTTTTTTTTCCTTTTTTGGTTTTTTGAGGTAGGGTCTCGCTCTAACCCAGGCGGACCTGGAATTCATTATGTAGTCTCAGGGTGGCCAGCCTGGCACTACATAGTGAGTTCCAGGTCAGCCTGGGCTAGAGTGAGACCCTACCTTGGAAGAAAAAAAAGAAGAAAAGAAAAGTACTAATACAGTTGGATATAGATAGAGAAAGGTAGGAAGACTCAGCAATGACTCTCAGGTTTAGTCTTGAACAATCACAGGCTCACAATGCTATTCACGGGGTGAAAGGCCCAGAAGAAGCAGGGTGCCCAAAACAACGAGCTTGGTTCCTAAATGGCAATGTGTGAGCCTTCCTGCCCTGTACTGAAGCTCTCGGCCATCTCCAAACTAGATGACCCTGCTGTTCTGTTCACTCATCAAATGTCCACCATAAAAGGCTTGGCAACCCTAAAAGAGTTTATTAAGAACTTTAAAGCAACATAGGAAAAAATGTATTAAGCAGTATTGGGCAAAGTAATAAAAATGCAAATTAAAACAAGGTAAATTTCTATCCCTATTAAATTTGCAAAAACTGAATTAACTAAAATACCTAAAACTGCCAAGGGTGTAGCAAAGCTGCCATTCTCACACATTGGTGGTGGAAACATAAATTAGTACAAACTTTTTGGGATAAATTTGGCAAAATGTATTAAGAGCCATAAAAATGTTTGTATCCTGTGACCCTTTAATTCCACTTTTGGAAATATACTCTAAGGAAATAAAAAAAAAAATGCGGGGACAAGCACTTCATACACCAAGATGTTTATACTGCAGAAACTGGAAATCAAAATGTTCAGTAATAAGACATTGGTTAAATGAATTGTGCCAAATTTATTTTTTGATCTTTTACACATAATGAAAATTATGGCCATGAAAACCATTCGGTAATGAAGATTAATGCTTATGCAATAATGTTAAGTCTATATGTATCATATATATCTACTGTTATCTCAATTATGCAAATAATTTCCATGAGAAAAATACTAGAAGGAAATATAATTGTTGGGTTAAAGTGGTGGGTCCACAGTTAATTTCAAAATTGTTTTGAATGGCTAAAATGCAATAAAAACCATAATATGGGGGCTGGAGAGATGGTCCAGTGGTTAAGGTGCTTGCCTTCAAAACCTAAGGACCTGAGTTTGATTCCTCAGTACCCATGTTAAGCCAGATGCACAAAGTGGTGCGTGTATCTGGAGTTCATTTGCAGTACCTGGAGGCCTTGGTGCAAACCATTCTTTCTGTCTCTGTCTCTCTGTCACTGCTTGCAAATAAATAAATAAAACTTTTTTAATTTTAAAAGCATGTTATGTTTTAAATAAAAATATCTAGTGAACAGTTCCGGTTCAAGATGGCTGACTAGCAGACACGCCACGTCCCTCAGGAAACAAGGGTCAGGGTTTTCAGCAGGGATCCAGGTCGTGGACATAAGCTGCAGTCACGCTCTGAGCCGCAGACACCCCCCAGCACAGGATTCTCACCAGTGGAAGCTTCCATCGAGGACCGCGCTCG
>PVHP010038155.1:0-17016 GCA_004024765.1 Zapus hudsonius | reverse complement strand
GAAACAAAAGATAGAATCTTGCAGTATTTCCACAATAATGATTAATTCCCACCATGAATGAAAGCAGCTCACACAGCTCCAGCTAATGACACAAAAAGGGGCAGTTCCTACAATAAGAGCAGTCCTGTGGTCTGTCTCACATCAAGATTGTCAAGGTGGTTCTCTCCATTTGGTGCTGGTCCAACCTTCTCAACAGGATTGGGAGGAGACATTCTTGCAGAGATGACAGTGTGATGGTTTCATTTTTGCAGTGTGATTTGATCCCATATGTACAATGGTATTTCAGTGAGTCACCTATTCCACTGCATATTCCGATAAAATGACATCCAAGGGCATCAGTAGATCATCACCCTGACTGAAAAAAGTTTAAGCACACTGCATGTGAGCTGAAGGCTTGGCCTGGATGAACTCTGGACAATCAATCAGTTGAGAAAAGTCTGTTTGTGGCACATTCTGTGGAGGAGGGCCAGAGATTGGCCATTTTTCTGGTTCTATCTTTTTTCTCATTTTCTCATCCACAATTTCTACTTCTGTGCTATCCTTCAGTGCTTCTAAGATTAAATTAAGGTTAGTGGTGAGAGCCTGAACACTGTGAAAGCCAGCAATCAAAGAAATAGGTAAGAAACCGTGTTCATCCATCTTTCTCCGAAGAAAAAAATCCTGTTCCAAATTTTCTATACTGAAATAATACTCTATTTGACGCTTAATGTACTCTTTCAGCAAAGCTTCTTCCACAGGATACACCTGTACACCTGTGACATCATCATAGTAATACATCATGCTAGTGTTGAGTTCTGTTGGAAATGGCTGATCAGTCCTTTCACCATGTTCTCGATAACCATATGAATAATCAAAGTTCAATCGAGGATTTCCTCTGCCTCGTCCTCTTCCTCGACCATGACCTCTTCCTCGGCCTCTTGAGGTACCTCGGGTGTTGCCACCTTCGCTCCTCACACTGGACACTTCATCTTGATCAACTTTCTTTTCTCTATCTCATCTCCAACCTCGTGCATCATTTTTCCTATTATTATGTGCTGATTTATTTGCTTTAGGTTGACATCTTGAACTATTCCTTGATCCAGGTCTTTCCTGACTGACTGGTCTGACATCATCTAAATGCAGTGGTACCCACTTGTGCTTATTAGCTTTCCGCCTCTGGCTGCTTGGCTGAGCCTCTTCCTCACTGACATTTTCAGCAGGACCATCTAATTTTGCTTCTCGGTTTTCTTGTCTCTCAATGTTGCTTCTCTTTTCAATTTTCTCTTCTTTTTCTTTTCTAATTTGTGGCTTTTTATTTCCTTGGATGATGACACTCTGAGATCCGGTGTTCACTAATTCACTTGGTGTTGGCCTATTTGCCATATCACTGAAATCAGTAGCCTTGTTGGATTTCTTTGTCTTGAGTTTTCCCACTTTTATAATTTTGGGAGAACTGAGATCGTGTAAATCTTCGCATTCCACTGGAGTTCATTTGCAGCAACAATTAGAAGTCTTGGCACTCTCTCTCTCCCTCCCTCCCTCCCAAACAGCTTTCATATAAAGAGTAATTATTATAAACACTGGTTCAATGGACAAAAAATAGTATTTTTTCTATTACCATATTTATTCAAACTGACATCATATGGCTTGTTAATACACGCTGGGAACACACAATGCCCCAAAATGCATAGATTACAAAGAAACATCAGAAAAACTCAAATTGACTAATATTCCACAAATAAACCAGTTTATCTTCAAAATGCTATGCTGTCAAGTACAAAGACAAAGAACTAACTGCTCCATTCTGAACAAAACAAGATGGTCATGAAGTTCATAATCCTGAATCCAATCCAGGACCTAGAGAGGACATTTGGGGGTAATCTGCAAAATCTGAAAGAACAATGTTGATCTCCTGGTTTGCAGGTATGCAGGAGAGTTAAATAAAAACGTTCATACAACCAAAACACCATCAAAAATTCCTGGCTCTGTGGCACATCCAGATTAAAATGGCAACCTATATATGATTCTCAGATTTCAGTAATTTGTGAGCGGAGAGAGTTCCGTCCAGGAATTTTGGAATTCCAGAACCTCAAGCCATTTTTGCAGGAACTGTCCATTCCCTTACTTTGTTTTAACCTCCTCTTCTACATCCCCAAGGCAGTGAGTGCTTCCCATGCCTAGCCTGTGGGTATGGCAGACAAGGTCAGGGTCATGAGCGCTGTGAAGAAAAAGTAGACAGCGCAATAGACAGACAGGGAGAGTGTGCCAGGAGCTCAGTAAATAAAGTCTATTATTAGCTTTTCAAAAAAAATATTTTTATACAGCGACTATTCATTACTTGTGGATCATAATAATGATATCAAATGTCTGAAAGCTAAAAGATTTTTGAGATAATTTTTGTTGTACTGGAAACTATGATGTCATTCTGGCATCACATTTTTTTTGAGGTTCTTTCATAGTTTATTCAACTCTTTCTGGGTTGATGAGTATTCCCTTTGTTAGGTCTCTGTCACTACAATGGCCCAATAAATATTCATATAAATATATCTTAGATACTGATGATTTTTTTAATTTAATTTTTTATTATCCATAATTAGATACACTTAATAAGGGAATAATGTGTTGATGTCTCCAATTCCCCTATTTCCCTCTTCCCTGTCCCCAGTTAGTTGGATTTCCTCCTCCGTGGGCAGTCTGGATCAGTCCATAGGGTAGAGGGTTATGGATAGCCTAAGAGTCAACCAGGTTCCACCCCCCCCCTTTGTATGTTGTGACTGAGGGGCGGCCATGTCCCTGGATATTCTCCCCCACCATGGTTCTTACAATCTTTCCACCCCCTCTTCCACTCAGTTCCCTGAGTCATGGTGGATGAGAGTTAAAGCTGCTTTGTAGTTGAGGCCTTAGGGGTCTCTGTACTTCTGCTTGAGGTTGTGTTTAAAATCGTTGGTGTCTGTTTCACTGATTCATCCTGGGTTGACCAATTGGCTGTGGTTATAGGTCTCTTGATTATCCCATCACTGCCTGCAGGGTTCCATGTGGATCCTCCACAGTAGGTCTGGGGTGGCTCGTCTCTTGCCAGGAAGACAGCTATCAGCCTGTGGCTCAACGGTAGGGCTGGAGGAGCCAGAGCTCTCTCAGAGCCTTCTGAAAAATACAAACAGAATCTCCAAGATCAGTATAGGTTAATTGAGATACACTTTCCTCAGTTGGCTAGATTCTATTGTTGGTAGATTTTTGTAAATCATTTGTAAAGTGAATTTCTCTTTGGGGGTCCCAAGATTTTGGTTCCCAATGTATTTCACCCTGAAATCCTAGCTCCAGTCAAGGACTCCCCTTCACTGGGTGGATTTCTTGGCCGAATTAACAACTGTTGATTGCCTCCCCCAGACTTTGGCTCCTCCATTGTACAAGTACTCCCTTCATGGTTCCCTGTTCTCTCCCAGTAGGCAGTGTGTTTAGCCTACTCCTAGTGGCAGACTGGGTTTCATGTCAGTGGTCTCTGTTTACTCCAGCTGTCATGGACCAACTTCCCCTGGCAGCTTATGCAGGGCCTTCCAGCTCTGCATTAACTACCATCTGGGGGCTGGTTACCATTCTGGACCTCTTAGGGTCTCTAGGTGCTGATAGATGGCTTTCTGTGGTTCTTCAGCAACAGGATCTCGCCTCAGGCCTGGGGTCGGTAATCAAGAGCTTTGACAGAATCCTATCTTGTTTTTTTGGGACCTCATGGAAGACTTTGCTCAACAGCTCAGTGAAGGAAGGACATTTTTTTCTTATTT
Organism: Zapus hudsonius; assembly: GCA_004024765.1. Lineage (NCBI taxonomy): Eukaryota > Metazoa > Chordata > Mammalia > Rodentia > Dipodidae > Zapus > Zapus hudsonius. The sequence goes on along the minus strand of PVHP010038155.1, from coordinate 13,258 downwards.
CATAACATATGCTCAATATTATGGTAGGGAAAAATCATATCATGTTTTGCCTTGTTGCTATAGAAATTATTATACTAAGAGGCTTGGAAGATTGGAAATTATAATTGTAATAAAATTGTAAAATAGATAATATTTAATGGTTTGTAGCTTTGTGTTTAGAATTTAATATTTAATCAGTTAAAAGTAAAATTCCTTGCTTGAAAAGCTGAAATTTAATAAAAGATAAGCATAAGTATAATTTTTTATTTTCTCAATCTAAGAATCATTTTTTGTAAAACATTATTCCTAAAATCCAAAAGTAAACTGGAATGAGCCTTCGCATAGAATTTAATTTTGCCTGTGTAGCTAGCAAGCCATTTAAAGCAACTTAATTCCAATTATGTTTTAATATTATGTCATTTGGACTGAGTTAGTTTCTAGTCTATTTATTCCAGTACCCCTGTATTTAAAATTCATAGATATACAACATTCAGGGTTTGTTTGTGGTTTCCATTGGAATTGACCTTCATGGCTTCATAAGCTTCATTGAGTTCCACATGAGAAAACAAGTGCATTAAAACTTCCACAGGTCTTGGCTCCCTTCTCCTTCCCTCCTTTCTCCCAGCATTAATTACCTTTAAAAGATTATCCTCACTCATTCATTTATGCTAGTTAAAGTAAAATTTTAGTATCCTAGGAAGAAGATGTTTTTAGACTTTGCTATTTTATAAACATTATGCATTTAGCAAATCTTAAGTGGATAGGTAGAGACAAGATTTCTGATAGTTAACTTTAATTAAAATGTAAAATTAAAATATTTCATTAGAATTATGAAACTATATAAATTACAAAACATTCAAAATACTCATGATCCTTTTACAATTGCTTTAGTTACACATTTTACTTAAAAATTGCTATAACTGTTTAAGCGTTCTAAAACACTTTCTGAAATAATTTATAGCTACTCAAAATTCATTTTCTGTTATTTTTGTTAGGCAAACACTTGTGAGTTTTAAGGACACATTGCAAACAGTTTATTTGCATCTTTAGAGTATTAAAATTGAGATATAAAACATGAATTCTTATTATTATAATATGGATATGAAGGTATATGTAATCATCACATATGGTATTTATTTTTTTTCTGTTTGTGCTTTGTAACCACACAATACCTGATTTGGAATAAAGAACATTCACTGATAATAATCACAATTAGTATTTATGTCTGTCAGGGCTGTAATGAGACACTGCCTCCTTCCTTCTCCAAAGAAATATCTCAAACTAAGAAGGATTTCAATAAATTGTGATGGAGTAAATTTTAATTTTAGAAAAAATTATTATGTTATAGTAAATACATTGTGTGCTCTTTTCACCTCGAAAAAGGCTTAGATTTTATATCATAAAAATCTATATAAGACTATCCACAAAAATAGTATGATTGATGTATTATACTGATTCCAGGATATAGTTAAAGAACAATAGGCTGAGTTAATATTAGATAATAAATAAAGACATTAGTAACATCAAATACAGGCATTGTGATATGTAGTTATTTATGCATTCCTTTTTATCTAATACAAAAATTGAAAATACATTTTTAGAGGATATCATAATACAATTATCTCTAAAGGAGGTTTATTGTTAGATTTGTAACAACACTTCATATGATGTGGAACAAAAATTAATTCATGACTCAATAACAAATAACAAGTGCTAAAGTGTACAGATCTATCTATCTATCTATCTGTATCTACATCTATATCTATATCTATCTATCTAATATATATATATATATATATATATATATATATATATATAAAACAGAGCCATTATTTTAAATGATGTAAAGAAGTTGGCTGCATCCACCACAGAATGGTTACTTTTCCTAAAATCTGTCAAAATTACAGAAGCATTACTACAACTATATGCATCTTGTGGGAAATATTAGAATCTTTAAAAAAATTTAAATATGGCATTCATTACCTAGGACCATAATAAATGACTTTAGATAACGAGAATTTTACCTTCTTTGAACATGTTTAAAGTTTTAAAAAAAAAGCAGACTCAGATTTTCCCATTAGTATTATTAGTACAAATATGAAAAAAGATGTTATTTGAAAACAATCTTCTTGCACTGCAGTGATGGTTAATCAGTGGTTATTAACACTTACTTCAAATCCTTCTGGCCCAGGTTCAGTTTTCCAGCCCCCACATAAAGCCAATTACAAAGTGGGGTATGCATCTGGAGATTACTTGTAGTGGCAAGAACTCTGGCATACTGTCCACCCACTTACCCCCCCACACACACACGTGGTATTGAACAAATAAAAATAGAATTTATAAAAATATAGTCTTCTTTATGGGTAAATTTAATAGAAATTTGATCTACCTATAATTATTATTGAAGGGCCTAGTGATATACTCGGGTCAAAAAAAATGAAGCTGAGATTCCCTTATTGTCATTTCTGTCTCAAGCAAATGTGGGAGTCAGACACAATTTGTGCATTGCAAACTATCTTACTACAAATTTTCAAGTTATATAAACTGGTAGGCTCCTCATCTGCTTCTCATTTTACACAGATACTTCTTTAAAACATAATTCTTGACCACTAATAGGATAGTTGTTGATATTTGTAGATGAAATTCCACCTGATGTTGCTTTAATAAAACTTTAAATATCAGTAAGATTCAGTAAAAAAACTAACATGCTCATAATATTCTCATGTAACTTTGAATTCTGCTTCCAATTGATTGGTATTAATGGAATCTAAATATTTGTATGCTTAGGGGAGGAGGAAAATGTTTCTTGAATAGCTCTTGGTAGAGTTTATTATTGCTTTTCTGAAGGTTATTTGATAGCTTGATGGTGTGTGTGTGTGTGTGTGTGTGTGTGTGTGTGTGTGTGTGTGTGCGTTCACTGTAGACACTGAGAATTTAACTGGAGAATATCCAGTCATGTATGTTTCTCTTCTTTGCATAGTTTGTTTACTTCTTTTTAAACAGATAGTAAGCTTTCTGCAAATACAAAAATTTAAGTTTTTAATCTTGAAAGAACTTTGCCAAGGGCTTCTACCCAGTACTTATTATTTATTAGCTGATGGCCTATTATATATAGTCTGAGAACTATAATGCTTCTCTCCAATGGGGAAATTCCAATTTCTTTCTCTTAACAATAGACCTTTTCTTCATCCAGCCTACAAGAATGGAAAACACACATCCACTCCAAAGAAGGGTTAATTTATAGGAAGAAAATAACCATTTGTTTCTATATTAAACCATTTTTTCTAGCATTTTTACCATGTGAAAATTTCAAATGATTATTGACTGAATTCTGAATTATCATACAGTTATTATGAGAACATCACTCTCTTCCCTTATGTCTTTCCTTAGATTTTCATTTTTCAAAACATCTGGAAACTGTGTACCCTAGGGAGAGAAAAGTAAAGTAAAAACATTGGCCTTGCTCACTATTTGCTTTTCTCCCCTAGTCGGCTGCTCTTAATAGCTTTTATGATGTTACTTCTGCTCATCAATGTAGAAAACCCAGAATAATATTCAATTTAATTAGAATAGTTAATTAACTTTGAGTCTAAAAAAGTATCACATAACTACATTTTATTCACTACTCCCTAGACAACTTAAAATGCTAAATTAAATATATGTTTTTCTCCTTTTTTGTCTGAGTCATAGTCGGCCACATGCCGCTGGGATGAATCTCCAAACCAGGCAGGATTTGGGGAGGAAAATATTTATTAAAACTATCAGATTCAGGGGAAGTTAAGGAAAAACGCTGGTCCCCTTTCACAGAAGCAAGTAGAGAGAGAGTTTACCTACCAGTAGCAGCAAGCAAGCACACTCCAAACTCTAGCAAAAAAAAAATAAAAACAAAAAACTCCAGGCTTGAGCTCAGACTGCTTTTTGCAAATGTAGAGCTAGAATTCCAGACCCACCCCAGAAACACCTTAGGGCTGCACCTTAGGATCTGGCCAAGGTGACACAACTCCTCCAGCCAGAAATGGCTGGTGACATTTTATAGTTTAATAAACACAATTATAATAAATCCTATTGGGGGACATTATTCAAACTACCACAATGCACCCCTGGCCCCCAATAGAGTTATAACTATCTATATTATGATTAGTCCAACTTTAAAGGTCCCATAGTCTTATCTGAAGGTTCATATTGTCTATTAACTTTTAAATTTTATAAAATCAAAATAAGTTATAAGCTTTTAACATATAATGGCACAGAGCAAACATTTCCAACTGCTATGAGGCATAAGAAGGAAAGACTGGGCCAATGCAAACTCAACAAATGTCGGCAAACATCCATTTCTACAGTTCAAGTCCCACAGCATAGTGACAGACAATCTCTGGATTTTTCAATTTTGTTGCTCCAGCTTAGCTGAGTAGCTGGGATAACTTCCATCCTGAGCCAACAGTGCTCCATGGTAACCCTTGCACCATCCTGGTATGTCCAAAATGTCTTCAGGTCTCCATTGCAAACTACAGTCCACCTTCCAATGGCTTCACTGGCCAATCAGGGACTTCATGCCCTGTTCCAAATACTGCATTTCAGTAGCAGCTCCTGGAACCATGTGTACTTCATGACCCACTCCACGCATGCATTTCTCAAGCTTCCACAAGCAGTACCAGATATGCAGGACACAGTCATGTTGTTAATTTAGGAACAAAATAAACGTGACCTTGAAGAGCAGATTCCTTTCTTTCAGCGATTCCCTTTCCAAAGAATTTGCACAGTCCATCTTTCTGTCCTTTCTGGGTGGAAACACCTCGGGCGTCTCTCCATTGTTTTAATGTAAAGCAGTTGGGCCATAATCAAAAGCCAGTCTCTGGGCCAGTAAGTTAAACTTACTTTGAGGTTTCTCCAACTTTAAATCTTAAATCTCAGTCCCATATCCGTAGCCAAGCACATAGTCCATTTCTTAAATTCATCTTTGGTCAAACTCTCTGGGCATGGGCAGTAGGATGCATCCACCCCTTGGCCCAAGAAAACACTTCTATTAAAGTTTTCTGCAGTCTCTCATTCCCCTTAGAAAATTCACAAGCCAAACCTCCAAATGCAATTCTCTCTGCATTGAGCATTTCCACATTCTCACCAGAATAGTCCATAAAACTTGGCTTACCACTCTGGAAGGCATCTTCAGTTGTAAGTACCAAGTCCATGTCCATTCCTCCAGCACACAAATTCCAGAAGATCAAAATCCATATGGTCAGATTCATCTCAGCAAATCACCCCACACTCTGGTAACAAATCTGTTGTATTCAGCCACATGCTGCTGGGATGAATCTCCAAACCAGGCACGATTTGGGGAGGAAAATATTTATTAAAACTATCAGATCCACTGGAAGTTAAGGAAAAAGGCTGGTCCCCTTTCACAGAAGCAAGGAGAGAGAGAGAGAGATAGAGAGAGAGAGAGAGAGAGAGAGAGAGAGAGAGAGAGAGAGAGTGAGTTTACCCACCAGCAGCAGCAAGCGAGCACACTCCAAACTCTAGCAAAACAAGAGGAACTCCAGGCTTGAGCTCAGACTGTTTTTTGCTTATGTAGAGCTAGAATTCCAGACCCACCCAAGAAACACCTTAGGGCTGAACCCTAGGATCTGGCCAAGGTGACACACCTCCTCCAGCCAGAACTGGATGGAGACAATTTACAATTTAATAAACACAATTATAATAAATTCTATTGGGGGACATTATTCAAACTACCACAGTCTGCATAAGGTAAAGCCTCAGGATAATTTGAAGTATTCCAAGTGTTTCATAAAATTTTCTGTTTTCCCATGACTATGTAATGCACCGAGCACAGTCACATAGGCTGCTTTCTGCACATGATAGCTTTCTTCTGCTACTGTAATTCTTCTTCAGATTAGTTCAGTTTTGAATTTTAGCTAAAATTTAAATTAACTTATAGCTATCATCTAACAACCTAATTGATACAACTCTTCTCTTTCATGTAACTTTGAATAAATTATGCAATATCAGATGTGGGGATGAGGAAGGAAACAGATAAACGAAGAGGAAAGCTAACAGATGCTTAGATGACTGTGGCCATAGGAATTGTCATATAACAGTAATTTCTCTCCTCTTCCTCTTATTCCTCCTCCTCCTCTTCCTTCTCCTCCTCCTCCTCCTTCTTTCTTTCCTTCTTTCTTCTTCTTCTTCTTCTTCTTCTTCTTCTTCTTCTTCTTCTTCTTCTTCTTCTTCTTCTTCTTCTTCTTCTTCTTCTCCTCCTACTTCTCCTCCTCCTCCTCTTCTTCCTCCTCCTCCTCCTCTTCTTCTTCTTCATCATCATCTTCTTCTGCTTCTGCTTCTATTATCCTCCTCATTCACTCTCCCTCTACCTCTTACCTCTCCTCCACTATGTTCCAAATATTATCTGAAAAGTATTATTATTTTTAAAACAATCAATATGAGTCTTAGGCTATAACACTATTGAAAAATAATTGATTTCACCTTTATTTTATTTTTTCCTTAGTCTCCATTGCCACAGGTCAGTTTATATTCTTTCATACCTTGGAACTAACTATAGTTAGAAATATACACTCAAATCATATTTCCACTAGAATAAAATCAATGACTTATAACTTTTTAATCACAAAATGACCGTGGTTTTAAACACTCAGCAATAATATGTTTTTTATGGAAGAAGGAAACAGGCAGCCTCTGTCTCTACATGACAGGTCCCTCAGGAATTCAGCTGCTCACAAGTCAATTAAAAACATGAAATTAATAGCGATTTTGCTCATAATTATTGCGTTTCCTTCCCCCACACAAAAGCATGATTGTCTATAGCTCATTGATACTTCACTTTATCTGGCTTTACTTGAAGTTTGACAAGTCATCATTATATAAACATTCTTAAAGGATACTTATTTCCATTTTGCAGAAATTATAATACCATTTTAATTGATTCCTTCTATTGAACAATAACATATATTTCTACATTCACTTTGAAGAATCAATTTTCAAAATTTTCTTACAATTAAATAAGTTTAAATAATTTACCTCCAAGGGGCCTGAATTAGAAAATGCAAGCAACTGAAACCAAAGGTAATGGGAATTATGCGTCACTATCTATCCATTTTAGGTTCTCATTTATAATTCACAAGCCTATAATCCTCACAGTTGATACAGTTAAGGGAACAATGATTCAAAATTATGATTCTGATGACTTGCTCTAAAATTTTTTAAAAACTAATTCTCTATGGACTTTCTATTTCTTTAAATACTGTGTTTTCCTCTTTTAGTGGATAATTTTCTTTAGTCTTTTTCTGTCTTCTGCTTTTGGTTAGTCTCCATAGTATTAAAAATTAGAAGGTCAAAGACATGCAGAGAACACAGAAGTCATACAAATACTGATTATGATATAATTTTTAAAGATGTGCATTGTAGTTGCCTTCCTATTGTTGGGATAAAACGAATACCATTTGGCTAATAGTCTGGAGGGCATGGCAGGAGAAAATATGGTATGAGCACAGGGTGAACATCACTTTTTACTACAGCAGGTAAGAAAAAGCAGCAAAAGAGTAAGCTGAACTCTTTCAAGAGGGAAGCTGGGTATAAGACCCCTAAAGCCACTCAGGTGACACACCTCCTCCAGTAAGTCTCCACCTTCTAAATTGCCACCCAGCTAGGGACAAAGCATTCAATGAACATGAATTTATGCAGGGGTGGGGTGGGGGTAGGCCTTATTCAAGACACTAAATACTGAGATTCATTTGTATTTGAAATATTCTGGATTTGACAATATAACTCACTGAAGGGTATGTTCTGTGTTCCCTAAATTTACTTTTAAAAGTGGAATAATAGATTCACCTTTAAAGTTGCCATCAGTTTATTTAATAAAATATTCCAGAGGGTAATGCTGATCTGGGTTTGATTGGATAAAAGGTAATAGAATTAATATGCCACCATGAGCTCACTCTTCTTTAAAAAAATTAGCTTAACCTAAGAAATGACTATGCTCTGTGTGTGGGAGTGATGAAGGTCTGAGTGATATGCCATCATAAATATATCAGGGACAATCTGCCAATTTGGCTTAAATGGACACAGCAGTCTTGGGATGACAGTTGACTGGCATATGTGAGAGCTGAGGCTTCTCACTGGAGTGAATGCCTGTTAATCTAGGTTGGCTTCTTTCCCAGCAGTGAACTTGTTGGCTATTTCCAAAAGCTCCATTTCATACTCTAACCTTCTGTTGAGCACACCAAAACCCTTTTAAGGAATGACATTAATAAACTACTCTGCCAGAGTTCATTTATTTAAAATGCATACAATGAAGTTTTATGTTAGGATGGACTCATGATGCTCTTTGTCTCTCGGAATATTTTGAAATGTCCAGAATCATTAGTGCCAAGAATGTCTGTAAAGTGAGTGACAGAACTCAGCTATAGTATTTATACTAACTGATTTAAAGAAAGTGTTATATACAAACCCTCAAATTTTGTTTAGCTTCTATCTGTACACTGGTTGATATATTGAAGGACAGCTCTCTTCATAAGTGCTATCTCTTGCTTTATTCCCACAACTCACAATTTTAAACTTCTTTATAAAAGTTGGCAGTGAGTGCTTTGGATTACTGGGGGGAAAAAGTCCTCTTCCTCCTACTCAATTTTTCTACTCCAGCATAAATGTGAAAGAAGATCGCCAAGTTATTATCCCAGCACAAATAGCCTCAGAAACTCAGTTCATACATGAGGTTCCAAACTAAACAAGGAAAGGGTAAAAATTCAGACTCCATAAACTTGCATTTGTTTCATGTTGAAAATGGGAACATGTGTGATTCCATTTACCCTCAGATGCGTGACTTATTTACTTCGTTTAACTGACTCCTTTTTTGACGAATATTCGCTTTTTTTTCTAGCTGAATACTAAACTGTGGGTTTGTTTCTTTGCTAGACAAGGATGAGTGCTCTAAGGACAATGGTGGCTGCCAGCACGAATGCGTCAACACGATGGGGAGCTACACGTGTCAGTGCAGGAATGGATTTGTGCTTCACGAAAATAAACACGACTGCAAGGAAGGTATGGAGAGGGATGCGCTTTTCTAGACAATATCTCAAATTTCTTGCTGTTGCTTCTAAAGAGTTAATTATATCAGTGAGTGATATTTCTTTTGGCGATTCATAGCTGAAAAAAAAATAAAGAATTCTGTAGGAAGTTTTAAGATCCACTGTGGACGATTGGAAACCTCATTAAATAATCCAAATACATAGCATGTCAAACATGGGTGCCATTCGAGTAACTCAAGAGAAGTAACTGTATTTAATAGAGAATCTTCTATAAAGCCATCTGGAGCCCCAGGTCCTTGCAGAAAAGACCTCATACCAATTTCCATATATGAATTCTCTGAAATGTTTTACAAGTGTTGTAATATGCCTCCCCCCAATAGCTCCTATATGTGCTGCATGAGTGATGTCCCTTTAAAATACCAGGAGTATCCACTCACCTGTCTTCCAGAGGAAAGGCATTTGAAAATGGTAGTTGCTGTACAATTTGAAACTTCAAATTAGGCTTCTAGCCAAGAAAAGCACAAGAGTAGCTGGCTAGTAGCCAACTAGGTTTTTTTTTGTTTTTTGTTTTTTTTTTACTTACAACCTTTCAAAATTCCAAGATTTGTAAAAATAAATAGAAATAGAAAATATGATTTTTTAAAATACTTTATTCATTTATTTTCAAGCAGAGATGAGAGAGAGAGAGAGAGAGAGAGAGAGAGAGAGAGAGAGAGAGAGAGAGAGAGAGCACCAGGGCCACCACCTTGTGGTTCTGGTTTATGTGGGTCCTGGGGAATTGAACCAAGGGCCTTGGGCACTGGAGGCAAGTGCCTTAACCCCTGAGCCATCTCTCCAGCCCAGAAAATATGATTTTTACACCTCAGCTACTATGAATTAGAAGAGACTAAGAAATAATTATTCAGGTTTTATTTCTTCTTAGAGAATCTGCAACTGGAATTATCTATGTTACCTACTTAGATTGGAAGACTGATTCTTTCAAGTGAGAACTATTCATGAAGAATTTGTAACAAAAGTCACCAGCTCGTGAATATTGGAGGAATTTGCCCCAAACTAGAATTAGATAGTTATATTTGTTTTTTTAATTGTTCATGGGTTACATTATTTAATGGGCAAAGAATGAGTTGTTATACCCAGTTCCCCAATGCCCCTCTTCCCCATCCCCAATCAGCTGGTTATCCTCCTCCATGGGCAGTCCGGATCAGTCCTTGGGGCTGGGGTCCATGGATAGCCTAGGAGTCATCCCGGTACCACCGGCCTAGTGTGTTCTTACTGAGGGGGGGGGGGCATGACTTTGGGTATTCTCCTTCACCAAGGCTCTCACATTTTTTCCACTCCCTCTTCCACTCAGTTCCCTGAGTCATGGTGGTTGAGTATTAAGGCTGTTTTATTGTTGAGATCTTAGGGGTACTTCTGCTTTAGGTTGTGTCGAAAATCATTGGTGTCTGTCTCACTGGCTTGTCCTGTGTTGACTGATTGGCTGTGGCTCTGGGTCACTTGTTCATCCCGTCATTCTCTGTGGGGTTCCATATGGATCCTCCACGGTATGTCTGGGGTGGCTCATTTCTTGTCAGCATGTCAGCTATCAGCCTGCAGTTCTTTGGTAGGGTTGAATGAGCCACAGCTCTCTCACTGCATTCTGAAAGATACAAACAGAATCTACATTGGAGAGTGAGATCAGCACAGGTTAACTGAGATACATATTTTTGAATTGGCTAGATTCTATTTTTAGTAGCCTCTCCTTCAATTGCTGGCATAGTGCATCTCTCATTGGGGGCATAAGAGTCCAGCTCCCAGTGTATATTGCCATAAGTCCCCAGTTCCAGTTAAGGGCTCCCCCTCACTGAGTGGAATATTTGGCAGGAGTTAAAAGCTGTTGATTGCCTCCCCCAGGCTTTGGCTCCTTGATTGCACAAGTGCTCTTTTCTTGGTTCACTGTTATTTCCCAGTTGAAGGTATGGTCAGCCTACTCATGGCAGCAGGCTGTGTTTCATGCCATTGGTCTCTGTTTGCTCCAGCTGTCATTGACCAGCTTCCCTTTGCAGCTTATGCAGTGCCTTCCAGCACTGCACTGACTACCATCTGGGGGCTAGATACCATTCCGGACCACGAAGGGTCTCTCGATGCTGATCGACGGCATTCTGTGGTTTCTTCTGCAACAGAGTTTTGCCTCAGGCCTGGGGTGGACATTCAAGAGCTTTGACAGAATCCTGTCTTGTTTTTGGAACTTCATGCATCACTTTGGTCAACATCTCAGGGAGGGATGGTACCAGTGACTGTGACCAAGGGTTGTATGACTGATCAATTTTTCACAGGCTTAGACTCTCTCCCTTACTATTCATGGCCCCTCTTGCCAGACAGCACCCACAACTTACTCAATAGGTTACAGTACGCTCGTGAGGATTTTATGATTTTGAAACCATTTTGGTTTAGCTTCATGCTTAAGCAATTCCCCTCCCCCCATCTCTTACCCCTCATTCATAACCTCTCACTTCTTTCTACTAGTCTAGATAGAGTTTATGGTTAGCCTGGTTAAGGACCGCATATGAGGGAGAATATGCAGTGTTTGGCTCTCTGTTCTTTTGAGAGATCACTTAGTAGGATCTGCTCCAAGTCAGACCATTATTCACTAAATTTCGATATGTCATTTTTCCTTTCAGCTGAATAGAATTCCATGGTGTAAATATGCCAGAGTTTAGTCATCCATTCCTCCATGGAAGGGCATTTTGGTTGATTCCAATGCTTGGCTATTATGAATTGAGCTGCTTTGAACATAGTTGCACAAATGTCTCTCTCTTGAGAAGTGACATCTTGAGGATAGATGCCTAGTAGATGCTGGTAGCTCTATGCAGATTCTGTTGATGAGTCTCCACAGTGCTTTCCAATGCAGTTGAACAAGGTTGCAATCCCACAGCAGTGGATGAGGGTTCCTTTTTCCCCGCATCCTCGCCAGCAATTATTGTTGTTGTTTTTTTATGATTGCCATTCTGACTGGAGTAAGGTGGAATCTCATTGTGGTTTTTATTTGCATTTCCCTGATGCTTTAGGATGCTGAGCATTTTCTCAGGTGCATAAAGGCCATATAGGTTTCTTCATCTGTGAATTATCTGTTGACATCAGTGCCCCATTTTGTGAGGGGGCAGTTTGAGTTTTGTTACTAATTTTTTGAGTTCTCTGTAGGTTCTGGAAATTAGGCCTCTGTCTGATCTGTACCTGGCAAATATCATCTCCCAGTTTGAAGGGTGTCCTTTGGCTCTGAGTACGGTGTTTTTGTCTGTATAGAAGCTTTTGAGCCTGATCAGGTCCCATTGGTTACGTGACTGTTGCACTTCCTGGGCTACTTGGGCTACTTGGGTTAGCTCAGGAAGTTATTCCCTATTCCCATTTCGTGTAGGGTTCCTCCTATTTCTTCTTCCAGGGTGTTTAGAGTTACATAGTTAATATTGAGGTCTCTGATCCATTTGGAGTTGATTTTAGTGCATGGTGAAAGGAGTGGATCTATTTTCATTTTTTTACACATGTTTATCCTATTTATACAGCACCATTTGTTAGCCCAGCATATATTTTTGGCACCCTTGTCAAAAACCAAGTAGCTAAATTACTTGCATTAAAGTCTGGGTCTTCAATTCTATTCCACTGGTCAGACTGTTTTTCTGCCAATACCATGCTGTTTTAGTTACTATGACTTTGTAGTATGTTTTAAAGTCAGGTATGGTGATACCTCCTATGTAATTTTTTTTTTTTGCTCAGAATAGTTTTAGCTATCCGAGGTCTCTTACCCTTCCAAATAAATTTTGAGATTATTTTTTCTATGTCTGTGAAGAAGGAGGTTGGGATTTTTATTGGCATTGCATTGAATCTGTAGATCGCTTTTGGCAGGATTGCCATTTTTACTATATTGATTCTCCCTATCCATGAGCCTGGAATGTCTTTCCATGTTGTCACATCCTCCTCTATTTCCTTCTTGAGTGTTTCAATATTTTCCTTATATAAGTCTTTCACTACCTTGGTTAGTGATACTCCCAAGTATTTAATTTTATTAGAGGACATAGAGAACGGGACAGTTTCTCTGATGTCTTTTTCCGAATGCTTGTCTTCTGTATATAGAAAGGCTACTGATTTCTGTGTGTTAATTTTGTATCCTGCCACTCTGCTGAAGGCATTGATCACCTTCAGGAGATTACTAGTACTGTTCTTTGGATCTGATATATATAAGATCATGTCATCTGCAAAAAGGGATAGTTTGA
>PVHP010038154.1:0-16726 GCA_004024765.1 Zapus hudsonius | reverse complement strand
TAATTTTTTTTAATATATATTTATTGTCCATAATGAGTTACATTATTTAGTGGGCAAACCATGCGTTGTTATCCCGAATTCCCCAATTCCCCCCCTCCCCATCCCTGATCAGTTGTATATCCTCCTCTGTGGGCTGTCTGTATTAGTCCTTGTGGCAAGGTATCCTGTATATCTTAGTACTCATCCCAGTCTTCCTGGCTCAAGTGTGTTGTTACTGATGGGTGTCATGCCTCCGGTCAGTCTCCCCCACCACGGCTCTCACAATCTTTCCTCAGCAGACAATGAATGATGAACAAGGGACCTATAACCACAGTCATTGAATCAACACAGGATAGACCATTGAGACAGGAACCAAGGATTTTCGACACAAGGACCTCTAAGCCCGCAACAATAAAGCAGCCTTATTACTCACCCACCACGACTCAGGGAACTAAGCGGAAGAGGGGGCGGAAAGATTGTTAATTTTTAAAATTTATTTGTGAGAAAAGATCGAGAAAGAAGGAATGAGTGTGCCAGGGCCTCCTGCCATTGCAAATGAACTCCAGACACGTATGCTAACATTTCATGAGATGGGAGACATACACTCCCAAGGTTCAAGGGGAAGGAACAGATAATAAGAGAGAAAATTAAAGGATATAAGTTGCTATTGTGGTTTGAATATGAAGTGCTTCTTTCCAAATAGGTTCATGTTTAAGAAGCTCTGAAACTTTCAGAGAGAGAGGTAAGGCTTACTATAGAATTCTCTCTCTCTCTCTCTCTCTCTCTCTCTCTCTGTCTGTCTCTCTCTCTCTTCCTTCTCTCTCTCTTCCATTCTTCCCTTTATCCCTCTCTCCCTTTCTCTTCACTCTCTCCTCCTTTCTCCCTCACCCACCTTCTTTCTCTCTCTCTCCCACCATGACCTTCCTATCATGATAAACTGTAATTTCTAAAAGGATGAACAAAAGAAACACTTCTTCCCTTGAGTTGCTTCTGCAGAATCACCACAACAGTAAAAGTCTGTTTGATATAGGTGAATATTACCAAAGTAATCTGAGTTTCAGAAAAAAAAATAGAGAGAAGTTGATTTTATAGGTGACATCGTGGCTTGAATGTAAAATGACTTCATAAGCTTATGTGATTGAACAGTTGGTCCCCAGCCGGTGATATTATTCGGAAGGCTATGGTGCCTTTAAAAGATGAAACCTTGCTGGAGGAAGTGAGTCACTGGGGACAGGTTTTAGACCTCTTTGCTTTCTTGGCTGTGAATACAATGTGACTAACCAACTTCTCCACCTGCCACCATGCCTTTCCCGCCATGATGGAATGTACCTATCTAGTACTAATAGTTGAATTAAACAATTTTCTATCCTAAATTGCTTCTGTTAAGGCATTTTGCCCCAGCAATGAGAAGGTTACTGATATAGGTGATACCCTGGAAGAAAACCTAAACGGGGTCACTGTGCCCCACTGGATCCAAGGGGAAGAGGAATAAGTAATTGACCTACCATCTTTCTCCTTGAGTGTCAGTGGTACATGTTCATCCTGTGGGAAATCAATCTGCCTACAGTGCTGGTTTCCTCTAAAAATCCTTGTGAGAAATGAGTTTCCTGGGTCCAGTGGACTCATATATAAACTGTTACTGCCTCTTGCTCCATAAAGACCATACTGATCCCAGAGTTTTGTCCACAGAGGAAATAATTTGCAGAGTGTAGGTGTTGAAGCCATCATAAGGATTTTCACCTTTAGGCATAGCAGGAGATACAGCTGTGAAAAGGAAGGGAGTGATGACAAGACAGCTCATCAGAAATAAACTGGATTCACTAAGAGATGATAAATAATGAACCTTTAATGTCCTCAGTATTTGCACTGGAATAGATCCAATATTGGGCTCCAAGGTGACAATGGGGAATAAAAAGTAAAAGCATCACAAATCCGTTTTTTTAGAGAGCCTAAATGTGAGAAAAATAGACATGAATCAAATAATCAGCATGAACATGAAAATGTGAGGAACACAACCCAGAAATGCTTATGTCAACTTCACAGATCCTATGATAGGAGTTTATGAATAATTCAAGAGGCCAGGACAAAATTCTCTGAGGATGTAAAGTGAAGTAGAAATATCAAATGTCATGAGAGAAGGGAAGGAAAGCCTGATCAGAAAAGCAATGGTAGAGCGAGGCCATTGGCAGTGAGGAGCATGTGCTTAGCAATTATGACTTTTAAAAATCTTGAAGCAAGTGAAGATGAAGAAACAAAGCCCTGAAGTCTGTCGTAGAGATTTCTACCTTAACTAGAAAGGCTGGAGGAAGGAATCACAGGAGGTTTGCATCCTTGATATGCATTATGTTGATGGCTAGGATAGTATTGGTAAAAGATCATGAAGGTGAGAATGAACAAATGAGAGAAAACGACCAAGAGAGGCCAGCAATGACACTATCATAGCTTAGATTCAGGACGAATGGTAAAGGGGAAAGAAAAAACCAGTATTGAGAATTGATAATATTTGGCTAAATGCCTTGCAAAAACTATGGGGCAAGGCTACATACAGCAGGGTTGTAACTAGCTGACTATTAAAGTAACTGTAGCTCTACCTCAAGCTTCATGCTGCCTGAAAACTATGGAGTGCACAGAGGCTTGATGTATTTTTCTCAGAGCATCAGCTCGTACTTTCCCATGCCATGCTCATTTTATACTCTCTTCTTAGAATTAGTAAAGCATTTCTTCTATAAACTGGACATTCTCCAGCATTCTCTACAGGTGGAAAGATTACCCTTCCATTCCCCCTCCTGCAATGT
This sequence comes from Zapus hudsonius, assembly GCA_004024765.1. NCBI lineage: Eukaryota > Metazoa > Chordata > Mammalia > Rodentia > Dipodidae > Zapus > Zapus hudsonius. The sequence continues at coordinate 13,952 of PVHP010038154.1, read as the reverse complement.
TTGGTAATATACTAAGATGAATACTTAAATGGGTTTCTGGTGTCATGAACATAATAAAAGTAGTGTGATGGTTGTTCTTCATTGTAAAGTTGGCTACATTTATAATCATGTAGGAGACACACCTCTGGATGTGTCCAGGAGGACATTTCTAAAGAAGTTCAGCTGAGGAGAGAAGACCCACTCTGAACTTGGGCAGCACCATGCCATGAGTTAGGGTCCCATATAGCATGAGGGGAAACTGAGCTGGGCATCAACATTTCTCTCTCTCTCTCTCTCTCTCTCTCTCTCTCTCTCTCTCTCTCTCTCTCTCTCTCTCTCTCTCTGCCTCTCTCCCTGTCTCTCTCTCCCTTTCATGAGTATGGACACACTGTGACCAATCAACTCACGCTCCAGTTACAACAGCTGGAGCACTCTGGCCAGCCTACCTTCCCTGCTATGATGGACCGTACCAACACACCATGAACCAAAGTAAAGCCTCCCTTCCTTAAGTTGCTTTGATAAAGAGTTTTTTCACAGAAATGGGAAAACCAATACAAGTAGAAATCATAGCTATTATAATCACCTTCTTCTTGTCTTTCTGGCTTTGAAAGAAGACCCATCTCTTCTCAAGGAATTTTGCATGTGTCTACAAAATACAGGGGCAGGATGCAAAAGACATGGACCATGTACATTTCATATCAATACAGGCAACACTCCTCCTCACTGGTTTTTTCATCCTCTTCTTGACAAGGACAGAAAACAAAATGCTTCATTCACCAGATTGTTGTATGAACTGATGAAAGCTTTTCTACCCAAATAATTGACTTACAGCAAGAATCATTATTACCACCACAGTAGGATAATTTAAAAGTACTATTTGGCACAGCACAATGTTGTACAGAATTTTCTTACTGCAGTAAGAAATAGGATTCGGTGTCTTAGTGTAGTAGGAGTAGTAGTAGAGGAATAGTCATTAAATGTTCTTTATAAAATATAATTAAAACAAGAAAAGATAAAGTTCAGAGTATTATGGAAGATAGGAAGTGTTAAACTTGGATGAAACATCCAAATAATATCCCTTCAAAATTCTAATAAGCTACTTTAACTTGCTTGTGGCCAAACTTTTCCTTAACAGTAGATTCATTCTTGAATTACATATAAATCCTGATCAATATTTTTTAATGAAACTCTTTTGAAAGTTTTTAAGGTGGTACTCACTGGAATTGGTTTTTTTGTGAGTAGGTAATAAAAATAAAACATTTTTTTTCAAATTGTGGAACAGCTAAAATTAAACTTACAGAATCCAGAAATATTCTCGTTGACTGGAAAAAGTAATGAAGATGTTTCATGTGCTACTGTGAACAGATTTCAAATGCCTTCAAGTGTTTTCACGTAGAGCATTTCAAAGTGATGAGGAGTTTTCATTTAAAAACATGTGTATTCTTAAAGCGATTATTCTCTACAGCCCATTTTCAGGGGCAAAAATAAAACTGATCGCTAGAACTCACCAATTTGAATAGAACATAAATATCTAATATTTATGAGCATAGAACTGTCAGTCTGTACCTGGAGTATGTGCCTTACCAGGCTGTGAAAAGTATCTTCTCTGTTTTCTACCACTCTCAGGATACCTGGAACATGAACTCTCCTTCCCTCTACAAGTTTCTGGTCCACCAAGAGCAGAATGGTCCTGCCTCACTGTACCTGATGCACATTTTGCAGCAGAACACAGAGAGCCAGCTGTTCCAAATTCAAGTCATAGCCTTCAGGTGCCTCATGTGACCTCAATCAGCAGGATTCACCCTTCCCCCAAACCCCTGGGAATCTATGAACCGAGTGACGATGGATTCTGTTACCCATAAAACTCTGATGGACAGCACAGACATGTCAGTATCCCACACCATTCACACTGTGGGCTGAAAACCCCTAACAAGGAAGAACTTTTTACCTTCAGTGCCAAGAGAGGCAGGAGTATGAGTACATGAGAGACTCATAACTTAAAAGGGACATATCAGGGCGGGTGTCATTCCCCAAACTGGCCTGGACTTTGTGTTCTACCTCCTGCACCCACCCACCCCCAGTGCCGGGGTGACAAGTGTGATGCTTTGTGCCTGCCTAATAATCAGATTCTAATCAACAAGTTCTGGACCTTCAACAAGCCCTCTCATCCACCACGCAGTGAAATGCCACTCTTCTCGGAGCTCGTCTAAGCAGTGTGGGGATTTAATTAACAATGACAAAACTGAGATTTAAATTTAAAGGTGAACATGAGTCAATAGAGAATTCTCTATGTAGGTTGAAAATAACAACTCAAAGTGCAATTTTATCCAAGTAACAGCTCAGAAACAGGTTAACAGGGATAAAGTTTATTCTTATTCCACAGATCTTTGGGATCTTTGGGAGGTCCAACACAACTGCAGATGGCTTTCCTTGTCTGCATGGTGATCACGTGTGCGTCATGAGTCCTCACAACATCGATTGATAATGTTCCTGTAAAGTGGTTAAGTCCTCCTTTGAATGGAAGAAAGCACCCCTCTTTCATCTCCTTTTGAAATTTTTTAATTTTCTACCCAGGAATACTTGTACGGAATTAGGAGAAAGAACCTCCAGTCACCTTATATGTGACCTTAAGCATGTCGGTCACCAAATAGCTGTGCTTTCGGTCGTCTGTCTACTACCAAAGACTTGGACTGAAATTATGCTTGAAGCCTCATAAGTCTGAAATTCTAGAATGTGTTTCTATAAGTTACATGTTCATTGCTGGGACAAACCATCTGACCAGAAGCAGTTTTTACAAATAAAGGGTTTATTTCAGCTTACATTTCCAAGGGGAAAGAGCCATCATTTCATGGCAGAGGCAGACAATTGATGCCCCATCTTCACATTAGTAGGAAGTAGAAAGTGCAAGAACACCAACCCATAACACCCAAGACCTACCCCCACTAACACACTGCCCCCAGCAAGTCTCCACCTCCTAAGGGCTCCACAAACTTCCCAAACAGTGCCACCAACTAGGGATTGAGTATTCAAACACATGCATGTACAGAGACATTTTACATTCAAACTCCCTCGACGATCTTTGATTTATTAAGTAACCTCAGACTGCCCAATTTGTTTGGATCATTTTCATCAGGAACTACGTGTCTTCCACAACATAAAATGTTATTCCAATTATTCCTGTAAGTTAAAAGAACACAAAAATAAAGGCATTAGTGGGATGTAATCCTGGGTAATATAAACAGGGATGTGGGTTTCTCTTTGTATAAACAGGAAAATTAAGCCTATATTCAGTACTAAGTATTAGAGGGGTTCAAAGTAGGATTCTTGCTGAGCACGTGATTTTTCTTGATTGTCTTAGAGAATTACATTTCCTCATTTGTTTCCTTGTTTTGTTGGTGATTTTGAAAGGGATCCTGCTTTCTTAAACTTCTCAGCGCCCCATCTGGTTGGGAGATAGGAATAGAGGCGGTTTAAGAATGATGTAATCAGCACCTGCAACCTCTCTTGGTCCATAGGAGCTCCTCCACAAACTTGAGCTTCCTAAGTGATTCCCATGAATCCATCAGTAATTGAATCACTCATCCCTTCTACAAGCATTCATTGTCCATCTACCTTGAGTCATGGCCCAGCACCAGACAGAAGGGAAACTATGGCCAATAAAACCAGCTTTGTGTCAAACCCCTAAGCTCACAACATTAAAACAGCCTTAATACTCACTCACCAAGACTCAGGGAACTGAGCGGAAGAGGGGGCAGAAAGACTGTGAGAGCCATGGTGGGGGAGACTATCCAGAGGCATGGCACCCCTCAGTAACAACATACTGGGGCCAGGAGAACCGGGCTGAGTACTAGGCTATCCATGGTCCCCTGCCACAAGGACTGATCCAGACGACCCACAGAGGAGGATATCCAGCTGGTTGGGGATGGGGGAGGGGGAGCATCAGGGAATTGGGGATAACAACTCATTGTTTGCCCACTAAACAATGTAACTCATTATGGACAATAAAAAAAATTAAAAATAAAATAAAATAAAACCAGCTTTGTATTCTAAAGGATAAAGCAGGAAAAATATATCAATATGAGATAAAGAAAACTTTCAGAAAGTAATGTTATGAAGATAAATATACAGACAGAAAGAAGAGGACTGGGTGGAATGCTCTCAAGAGATGATGCTGAAGGGGAGATCTTATGATAAAATGAAACAAAGAAAACCCTGAGGACCTAGTGATCACTCAGGTAAGGATTAGCACACAGTTTAAGCATGAGCAAGTTTGTAGCCTTAAAGGAGCAATACGCCCTTGTGTCCAGAATGTAAAATGTCTTAAGCAAGGGTGAAAGGGAGATGAAAGATTGTCAAGCTCAGAAAGCAGTAGTTAAGGCTCAGCTGATTGTTTATGGGTTGTATGAAATGAAAATAATGCATTTGGAACCTAGGTTTACCTGTCAATCTTTTGGGTGATGATCCTTGTCTCGTAGGGCTGGAATGAGGATTACATGGAAAAGTCTCTCATGAGCATCCCATGATATTTCAACAGAAGTCTGAGGTTCCTATCATGGTCTCCAGGAGGTCTTCCAGATTTGCTTCAACTGAATGACCCACATTCAATACCATTTCCAGTTCCTCACATGAACCAGAACTTGCCCTCCACTTGGAATACTCTCCAACTCCTTTCTGTCTTAATTCACCTTCCCTTGTATATCAACAAGTCTTGCTCAAGTGCCACACACTGCTGGGAGCACTCATGGTTCTTCCAAGATTGTATATATAACCCTGCTCTGGCCCAATGCCATCCTGAAGACCTCTGACCTACAACCATGGTCTTACTGGTTTGTGTCATCTCCACTACTTATGAGGAGAAAGGCCATATTTGTACACCAGATTATGATATGGCCTGCAATGAATAGGTACTTGGTGAATGTTCCCAAAGCAATTCCTTGTCAGATACCCAAGGCTTACATCTTAAAGATCCAGTCATAACTGCCTCCCTCTTTCCAAATTTCCAGTCAGAGTCTAGACAAAATGGGTTATCCCAAAACAATGAATATCCTCAAATCTCAAAGGCTTAATATAAATATGAATTGCCTGCCACTCATAAAACATGTTTAACAGCAATTAACAAGGGGTTCTCCTCATGGCCATCTTCATGAACTCCAGAAGACAAAGGCTCCTTCTTCACTGTGATTCCCCAGACATGACCACAGTGGCAAAAGAACTCACAGAGATTGATAAACTGTCTCCTGTATGGCCACAGGTTGCTTCTGTTCACATTTTGTTGGCCAGTCATAGGTTATGACCAAATTTTAAAAAGTTAAATCTCACTAGGTTTCCAGAAAATAAAAGTTTGTTCACAAAAAATTTTTCTAATACTTTCCCCAGTCCTCTGTTACTACTCAGACACCTGTAGTTCCTCTGATACTGTGTGGGCCTTCTACAAACTCCAACCTTAGTTATTTCTCGAAGAAATTAACTTACCCATCTTGAGTACTTTGTGAGTTTGGGGGATACAAATGAAGAGCTAGGGGTTACTTGTTGTATCTTTAGTTCCCCAGTTATTTGTGGTATTACTCTGGTCCAAGCAATTCCACAGTGCCCAAAATGTTTCTCCCCTCTCAAATACAGAGGACCTTTAACATCTCTAACCCTCAAAATGACGAGGAGAACAAGAGCCCCTATATTGTTCAGAACTCTCCATCTTCAGAAAATATAGATAATCACTGTGTTAACTTTGTTTGGCTTACTGTTACTAGATGTATAAACAAATGAATGAATAAGTAAAAGAAATATAACAGCGTGCACCTGTGCTCCTATCACTTAGGAGTAGTGCAATTGAATCATACATTCAAGATCAGTATGGGCTACCATGTCTCAAAAATAATAAATAAATCATAAAATAATAAATAAAAAAATTTTGAAGAAGCCCATATGCTTTACCACACAGTCGGTGCCATTTTTATCTGGAGACTTAGCTAAGCCTCTTTCTCAGGATGACTGCCTGCATTATGAGTAGACTCAGTCATACTTCTGGTGATATTAATCGCTGATGTGCCAGAGGTTGTGAGGAGTTCCAGTTTTAATTTGCAGCTTGTCTAAAGTCTGTCAGTATTCTCCTCTCATGGGTCTAAGAGGATTTGTATATTGGATTCTCAAAAGCCCATTTTCTGACTTCCCTTAAAGTGTTAAGTTTCCAATTTGGCAAGAATTTACATTAAAAGAGCACCTTTAAATATTTTCAAGAGCTGAGAGTTTTTAAAAAAAGAGAGCTGTACATGAACAATCTTCATCTCTTACACACACACACACACACACACACACACACACACACACACACTAGTAGGCACATACACATGGTTCTTCAATGATTTTAGAAACATCATCTCAAAGTCTTGTTAGGCATCTCTTCACTTGGGAATGGCAGTGGCTGTCAGGATGCTCTGCCACTCTGACATCCAGTTGGGGTTCAAGGCCATTTGTAAACAAGAGCTCCTCATGGTCACCTAAAGGAAAACTGAAGCTCTACAATTAGATACATAAAGATATTCAATCATTTTCTGAGCCTGTTTATAGCATAATATTAGTAATCATAGCCTATGTGTATCGGCCAGGTACACAAAAGTCCAACACACACACACACACACACACACACACACACACACACACACACACACATACACTTAGTTTGTCCTGTGCTGTTATTCTGTTTTATAGACAAGGAAGTATAAGATCAAGGAAGTTTAGATGTCCACGGTAGACCCAGAACCACAGCTAAACAATTCAAGCCCAAATTGATCTTATTCCAGAGCTGGACATTCTGCATGCACATCAGGATAAGAAGACAAACAGCTCCAAGAGTCAAAAATTGCTAATGAATTAAGTGAGAATAGATTGTGACAAGTTGTTAATATGCAAAGAGGAATTCTCCAGTAACACTCTCTGATGGAGACAGGAACCAGGCTGCTGAGAATTTCCTGGCCGACAGCAGATGATAAGTGCTTAATGTATGTAGTAAACACCAAGCCTGGCTGACCCCTGGGCATACTTCAGTGTCCAATTGGGTTATCCTGGAACCATGCCTGCCAGACCACAAATGGAAGACGTCTAGTCCAGGGTGGTAATCTATCCCTTTCTCTTTGTGGAAATAAAAGGGCAGAATGGAAAGTTCAGGAGATGGTAGAGACCTTGGAGCTGAGTTGTATTAATGACTGCTCCCTGGAGAGAAGACTGGTCATTCTGGCTACTGGAATCCTGAGAAACTCTGGTCTTGAGTCTTCCAAGTTTCATTGTCTAACTGTTCTTGTTCATGTTCTCCAGGAGCTACATCAATTTCCCACTTGAAATTCTGCCCTCCCCTTTTATTGGCTTAAAATCTGGAGTGTTTGTCTATAGTTTACAACCAGATAACACTAACTAATAAAAATAATGTTGTCAAGGTCTGGGAAGATAGCCCAGCTGATAAATTGCTCACTGCTCAAGTTTGAGTCCCTGAGTTGGATCCCCAGACCCTATTTTTTAAAAAAGCAATAAACACTGGCTCAATCTCTTATAAAATAATGTGGTCAAGACATTAACATGCAACTATGTTGAAGTCCTCTGTGACTGGATGCCATGTTCTGAAAACCTCCTTGGCATCATGCCCTGTCACACTCAGATGCTGTGCATCTTGCATCTCTGTGCCTTGAGCCTTTGCTCACGTCGTGGCCTCTGCCTGGAAGTCCACCCAACCCGCTCTACATGGCTAATCTTTCTGGCTCTTTCGATCTCCTCTCAAGCACTCTGCTCCCATCTCAGAGAGTTTACCACACTAGCCAATTCCACTCCTACTCCTTCTAAGTGTTACTTCCCCAGCTATTCTTTTGTTCTCCCTCAGTATAGATGTGTGTGAGTGTACACGCACCTGTGCATGCGCACACACACACACTTCTCCCTTGATCCATGCAAAGAGCAATTAAGATAAAACTGGGAAGATTCATCCTCTCTTATTCCCCTCCCCACATGCTAATACCTCCTTCTTCCCAAGATGTAATCTTTATTTAATAACAGAAAAGAGAGAGGGAAACATGCAAGATGAAAAAGGTAGAAGAGAAGGGGGAAGGGAAGGAGATGGGAGGGAAAAAAAGACTTCACAGTCTCTCATTTGTATCTGAGATACATTTTAGGACATGAATTTGCGAAAGGGAACACTGAACTAAAGAGACATCAAATCCATCGTAGAACAGATAGTTTTAAAAGGTAATGGAATGAATTTCAGGGGGGAGGGTGATTGAAGGGTGGAGGGAATGGAAGGGTGGGGGTAGGAGGGTGGGAGACTTATATAGTATACTAAACTAATAATGAATTGACACCATAAAACCCTCACTTTTATACAGTAAGCTACTGAGGAAGCTGAGGGCAACACCTGGTATGAGGGGCCATGAACAGAAGGGGAGGAAGCCTAATCTCAAGAATAATTGCTCAGGCTTGCATCTCCCTGTCCCAGTTATTGGTTCCTTTCCACACTGAGCTGTTGATCAAAGAGACCCATGAGGTCCCCAAAATGTGACAGACTTCTGTCAAAGCTCTTGAACACCTGCCTCAGGCCTAAGGTAAGATCCTATTGCTGAAGAAATCACAAAGTATCATCAAACAACACTGAGAGATCCTGCTAGATCCAGAATGGTAACCAGCTCCCAGACAGTAGCCTGTGTAGCATTGGAAGGTGTTGCATGAGCCACCAGGGAAACTTGGTCAATGATATTCAGAGAAAGTAGAGACCAATGATATACAATATAGACAGTTGTCACAGGAATGCTGAATACATGTTGTATGGAAGATACCAGCAAGTCAAGAAATTCTCACCTGTGCAATAGTGACACTAAACCAAGGAGGATAATCAATGGCTTAATGATTGGCTAAGAGATCCGCTTAATGACAAGGACCCCATAACTGGAACTGGGATCCACAGCATAAACCTATGGGGAACAAGATTTCGGGCTCCTAGGAGAAATTCCCACTACCAGAAAGCAAGAGAGAAACTATCCCCATTAGGAGGAGCTAGCCAAAATAGCAATGCTGTCTCATTTAACCTATATTGATCTCACTAGCCAATGGAGATTCTGTTTGTATTTTTCAGAAGGCAGTGAGAGACCCAGAGACAACCTAATTTCACCAACAAGACATTGGATGATGGCTGACATCCTGGCAGGAGACAAACCACCCTTGGCCTTCACACAGGGCCCAAATGAAACCTATGAGAACGTGATGAGACAAACAGGAGACTGATCACCACAGCAAGTCTGATAACCCATGAAAGGTCAATGGAGACAGACACCAGGATACCCAACACAACCCAGGGCAAAGGTCCAGAGATACTTAAGATCTCAACAATAAAACAGGCTTAAAACTCCTCCACTATGACTGAGGGAACTGAGGGAAAGAGGGGGTGGAAAGATTGTAAGAGCCATGGTAGGGGAGACTATCCAGAGACATTGCCCCCCTCAGCAACAATACACACGAGGGAAGGAAAAAATGATAAACTGTCTACCTCTGGTGCAGTTCATACCCCCTAACCTATGGACAGAGCCAGTATGCGCACCGAGGAAGTAGGTAGGGGACAGAGAGGAGGGAAATGGGGACACCTTCACAGGATTTGCTTATACAATGTATAAACTTATTTATAATAAAGATATTTTTAAGAAGAGAGAAGTCAAGGTATAAGACCAAGGCCAGGGAGCCACCAGGCAGAACAGTCAGGATTCAAAGCCACATCCAACTCCTAGACTGTGTTTATCACAGAAGGATTTACAGTCCTGCAGTGAGGTGTGGGGTCCAATATTGGCTTCACACCAAACTAGTGTCATGACTGTGAGACACTCTTTCAACCCCTCTTAACCTCTGCCTACATCACCTGTGTAATGAAAGGTTGTCAGTGTCTAAGATTCCTTTTGACTATAACTCATTGGCTTTATTATGACCCCAACATACTACCCTTCTTAGAACAGGGCACCGTTAGCTGTAAAATATTGCATTATTTTTGCATCACCAAGAAATGAATTATGATGCCAATGAAAATATAAAGCAATTTTAATCATTTTGAAATTTAATTTCATACTATTTAGAAAGCATGTTTAACTGAAGAATTTATCATACTTTACACTTGGGATTATGCAAAAAGAAAATTTCAAATGATATAAATAGAGAAATATTATTCCTGAGACTTTTGAAGTGCTACTGAACAACTGCTTAGCTGAAAGTTCTAGAAAATACTATCTCCCGTGCAACCGAAAGTTTGCATCGTTTTCCTTTCTTAAATCACTGTCTTCATTTTTCTCCTCGATGGTCTTTCAGATTGACTCGCTTTATTCCTCAGGTTTTAATGGGAAAGTTTCCTCTGGGTGTTCTCAGATGATGTCACCCTACTGTTACACATCAAATGCCAGGTCCATGGTCCTCTCTCAATTTGACAGCCTAAGACCAAGATCCCACCTATATTGGAACCTACATGTAGGGGTTCTCCCTCCATGTTAATTCTCAGATGGGTTTTGTTGGTCTTAAGACCCAAGAACACAGATAGCTCATTATCAAATCCTGCCTGGGGCCCCCAGCTTCACCAGAAGCCAAGGCCAAAGAAGTCTGTTTGAGTACATTGACATAATGTCTGAACACTGTTTATCACAATCCTCCCAGGGTCTGTAAGGAGTGCACGTGAATCTAATTAATCAACCTGACTAATAGTGTGCACAGTCGTTAAAGAGTAACCATGGGTTTAATGAAGACAAAAGGGCACCAGATGTCCCCTTTGATCTGCAACTTGGGCTAGTTCATCTTGTCCCTTGCCTGGGAGATAATCTGGCTTGACTTGTCCCCATTTTGTTTGCTTCCAGTTTCTAACCAGCCTCCTGGCAGCCCTTCCCCTGGGATTCCATGGCAAGGAAGTGAACTTGAAAGCCTTTGCTGAGAGTGGGATCCATTCTGGAAACATTTCACTGAGCCACTGTGAGCTGATCAGGCTGGGTCTCCTTACGTGTGCCAGGGAGATGGTGACACCCACCTGGCAGAACTACTGGGCACTACAGTAAGCTACAGTGATGTTTGGAAGTTTCTGGCTCACATTGAGAAACCATGGGCTACCACATGCTTCCCTACCCTCTGGCATTCTCCCTGTTCCATGTGTTCTTTCCTTTTCCTTTATATCTTGTTATTTTCAAATCCTCACTCACCTTTCATCCTCCCCTCCTCTTTATCACTTCCTTTGTCATTCAACATTTTTATCCTTTGTTCTTTCCTTCTTGCCTTCCACTCCACTCCTCTCCCCTTTCCAACTTTCCCTTTGCCTTACCTCTAGGAAATTGTCACAGACATGATAGACTGGAGAGTTTCCTGGATGTCTAGGAAAAGTAACACATGACACAAGAATAAGATTCATCTAGGCATGGTGGTGTGTGCTTCTATTCCTAGCATTCAGGAGACTGAGTTAAGATAATTGCTCTGAGTTCAAGGCCAGCCTGGAACTACAGAATAAGTTCCAGGTCAGCTTGGGCTAGAGTGAGAAAAATAAACTGAAAGAGTAGTATTTGCAGTGGTAACATGATAGAGGTATTTCTCATTTGTTATTAGAATAATACGATCTTTCTCTTAACATAACTGCTAGTGAGGGATATACAGTGAAATAGGAAACAGAAGAGCCAAGAGAAAAGCTAGGGACCAGCTTTTTCTCTCTGACAGCTGCTACTTTAAAAGCTGTATTGCTTGCCAAAACAGAGGATCAGGCACAGCTCACTAGAATACTTGGAAAATTACATATATTTGAGCACTTGAAATCAATTCATGGAAATAGTCATGATCTTGACTAAACTATATGTAAATGTAAAGAATGTCTTATTTTATGTGTTTGCAGGTTTTTTAATTTTTTATTTGTTTTATTTATTAACACATATTAGCTATTATAATCACTTTCTTCTTCCTGCTTTAAGTATATCCCCAAATGGATTTCTCATATCACAGTGGCTGAGTATAGTGATCCAGCCAGATAGCTACACAGTATATGTCAGTTTGTGAACCATGTTTCTCACTCCCCCAGCTTCTCTTGTGATCTTCTGTGGTCATAAGGCCCGATCATGGGCAATGACACCTAAGTAGAATCTGCCAAGAACGTGTTTTAGGCAAAACTTTTGCTTCTCTAACAAATAGGATTGATGGGCAGAGCTGCCAGGCACAGTTCTATTTTTATTATTTTCTTTGTGGCTTTAAGGTAGATGTGATGGCTGGACTCACATCAGCCATTGTATAATGGAGAAATTCAGAGGAACTTTAACCCAAGTTATTTTGATATGTTGACTTCACCCCATGCAGACACTCATCTTGAGAAAAAAAAAACTCACTCTCAATTCTGCATTTTATGCATACTAAACATAGCAGTACTCAAGACCTGATCTTTGAAGAAAACTCAGGATACAACTCTTATTAACCATATTCAAGTGGATAAATTACTTAAGGTGCATACAAATACACTCATAGTAACTTCACAAAGAATGAGTCAGATGATATCAGAAAGTTCATACGCTAAGTCTAAATATAGTAGTTCTCTAAAACTCTGGTCTCATTTTCCTCAGGAAGAATCACATGATGAAAAATTTGTTCCAGTGAGAGTTATCCTACTGGAACATTCCTAGTGACCTAGCTTTTCATTTCCCTATTCTGAGGTTTGCTCTTCTTAAATTCATGACATGAGGACACTGTTTTCCTAATCTGACTAACTGTGCTTCAATGGTTTATCTATACCAGAGTCACTAGTCAGTTAATCAGCATAGTGAGTCATTGTTCATTCATTCATTCGTTCATCCAAAACTGCTTAATAAGTCCCTTCTGCTTCTAGAAAACACTGAGGAGAGGGTCTAAAAAAAAAAAAAAGAACGGGGATTGGGAAGATAGCTCAGCAGTTAAAGATGCATGGATACAAATTTAATGTCCAAGGAATCAATTCCTCAATACCCATATAAAGCCCAGATGCACAAAGTGGCACATGTGTCTGGAGTTTGTTTGCAGTGGCAAGAGGCCCTACAATAATCCATTCCCTCTCTGTCTCTCTCTGCCTCTCTCTTCTCTCTCTCTCTCTTTATCCTTACCCTCTCTTTCTATCTCTCCAATAAGTAAGTAAATAAATAATAAGTCCTTACCTATATCTAAGGAGATGGAGTCTTCTTGAGAGCAGATTGGAGCAGCTATGCAATGCTGTAGGAAAGCTCTCTAGGTAGAGATCCAAAGCAGTGGTTAGGAGCAATGAGCACTCTTATCCTTTAAGTCTCTGCTAATGATTAAGCATATTACCTATTCATCTCTCAAATCCTGGGGTAAATGTCTTCTCCAGATATCTCCACAGTATGCATCTGTTTGTCTTTCAGTTCCTTAACGAGCACCTATCTGTTGATGGTAGGAAATGCAAAATATTCCTAAAGATAAGTAGGAACTGCCAAACTGTTTTAAACAAAGTATTAATGTCGCATGTGCATCCTGGCTCCTGCTCCATGTCATTTAAGACTCCATTGAAATAAAAATTATCTCTGAAATTACACAAGTATAATGAATTTAAAACAACAACAACAAAAAATACTTCCATGTACCGGAAAGATGTCACTGCTATTGTTGCAATAGCTTTGTTTTTGGCTTGAAGCTTATAGCCCGCTGGGACAGTCGGATGGTATGTTTGATGTATGTTGCTATGTAACCCCTACACTTAGGGGCTTTAACAATAACCATGTATGACCTCACTGTTCATGTGGATCTTACAATGAACAACAGCAGCATGGGTGATTCCAGCTCAGAGGCTCTCTGAAGGTGGAAGTGGAGCCCATAGCTAGAGGCGGACTAATCTAAAGCCTTGAATGGGACTGGGAAATTTCCATGAGAGATGATTCACTCAGATGGATCCTAGAAGGAATTAGTGGCTCCTTGCTGGTTGTGAGTGCAACCACAACTTCTCTGAGGAGCTGTGTGAGTATCCA
>PVHP010038153.1:0-17020 GCA_004024765.1 Zapus hudsonius | reverse complement strand
CCTCCCTCCTTCCCTCCCTCCTTCCTTCCTTCCCTCCCTCCCTCCCTCCCTTTCTCCTTCTTCCCTCTTCTAAGCACTTATGCTGGGCTGCATGTAGAGAGTGGAGACCCAGGTCAGGCCGAGAGCATTACAGTTCATCAGAGAAGACATCTGGAAACGATGACCTCCAGAATGGAAGAAAGGGTCCTCTATTCACGGTACACTTGGTCCTAAGTAAGTGACATTTAGACCCGTTTGTATTTCAGAAATGGGCATGGAGAGAAAACAGGCAGATCACAGAGGACCTCAGATGACAGGAATTTGGACTGTGCTCTGTGGGCTTGGGGAGCATCAGGAGGTTGATAAGCTGCTAAGGGACACACTCACTCACCACATTGAAGGATGCCTACTGGATCCACCTGGGAGCATCCACATTGGGGACATTGGGGTCACCCATCTGTGCTGTTGGACCTGCCTGGTGATCTAAAAGGGTCCTGTTTGGCCCCTTCTCATCCTCAGGAACCTATACTTTGTCTCAGAGTCATTGGAGGAATGTTCAGGTAGATCTGTGCCACACAGGGCGGGTTTCTGTAGGAAGGAGTTCATCACATTGGTTCTTGTCCTGGAGCTACAACCAAATCTGAAGTAAGCTTGTCACGTCACTGGCTTTCTTAAAACTTGGATTCCTTACCATAGACTAAGGAGCTTGACTCAGCCAGTCCAAGCTCCATTGGCCTGGGTTTTCATAATGCCAACAGAGGAGCCCGAGCCCACTAAGTACTTCCAAGCATTGCCTCTAACAGGGGGAGCACTGTCATAGGTCATGTTAAAGCCCACCAAACTTGCATGGCTTTCTGGGACTGCCCACCCAACTGCCTCTTCTCAGCTGTCTGTAGCCTATTTGTCCTGGATCTGTCTGCACAGGTGGGCACAGGCTTCTTTCTATCCAACACCTGGCCCGAGGTCTGTTCCAAAGCCCACATGTCCCCAAGGCAGCAGAGGCCTAGCGACAGGCCTCATTCATCTTCCCCACCGAGTCCAGAGACAAAGGGCCTGATGTGTGTGCAGATGGGCCTGCCCTTCCATCATCCCTCACAACCAGTGGCCGATAATGTGCCTCCAATGAGTCCCCCGTGGCCGCTGGCTGACCAGGATTTGGTCAGGCAATGATGCATGCAAACTCAGGGACCGGATGACAAAGCAAGCCTCCAGGGGAGGTGAGGTGGAGAGGGAAGAAAGATCAAGCCCCACAGCGAATCCCATAACTCATTTCTGACTTGGATACATTATGCTCTTCAAAGATCACTTGCCCCTGGACACCGAGCTGCTAAATTCGTTGACAAGAGACCTTTGGAGGCAGCTCCCATGGAGCAGGAAACCTCGTCCCCAGAGGCATGACTCAAGGAGCCATTATTTTCTGGGAGGACAGAATTGTCCCTGCCAAGCTAAAGCTTTCTAGGCTGACTGAGGCCCTGGAAAATGCAGGGAATCCCATGCCTGTGTGACCAAGGAAACTGGATCCCAGGGAGCTGTGATCCGCTCCAAGCACAGCACTGAGGCTAGAACCCAGAACTCCTGGCGTCCCTGACAAGCTGAGAGCTCTGAATTCACAGACCCCCTATGAAGGGGGCACCAGCTTCCCCAGCCCCTGTCCTCCTACAAAATCAGCAAGAACTGGGCTCTTTCCTTAATGATGGGATGGAAAACCTCTTAAAGTGCAAATACAGAGCAGGAAGAACAGATGGGGACGAGGAGAGAGCTTACTGTTACTGGAGTTATGAGGGCCAGAGCCCGGGTCCTGCAGTCCCAACAAGCTAAACTTGGCCACCTGTCCTCAACAGGCCAATTAAAAAGACAGGTAGGGCTGGGCATGGTGACACATGCTTTTAATCCCAGCACTCAGGAGGCAGAGGTAGGAGGATCGCCATGAGTTCAAGGTCACCCTGAGACTACATAGTGAATTCCAGGTCAACCTGGGCTACAGAGGGACCTTACCTCAAAAAGACAGACAGACAGAGAGGGTGGGAGAGGGAGAGGTAGGGCTAGAGAGATGGTTTGGTGGTTAAAGGCGCTTGCTTGTAAAGCCTAACAACCGGGGTTCAATTCCCCAGCACCCAGGTAAAGCCAGATGCACAAAGTGGTCCATGCATCTGGAGTTCATTTGCAGTAGCATATTCACTCTCTATTTCTTTCTCTCTCACAAATAAGTAAATAAATTTTTTTTAAAAAAGAGGGAGGTACCAGGCATGCTGGAACATGCCTTTTAATCCCAGTACTTGGAAGGCAGAGGTAGGAAGATCATTGTGAGTTTGAGGCCAGGCTTGGACTACAGAGTAAGTTCCAGGTCAGCCTGGACTCAAGTGAGACCTTGTGTCAAAAAAGAAAGAAAGAAAGAAAGAAAGAAAGAAAGAAAGAAAGAAAGAAAGAAAGAAAGAAAGAAAGAAAGAAAGGAAGGAAGGAAGGAAGGAAGGAAGGAAGGAAGGAAGGAAGGAAGGAAGAAAGGAAGGAAGGAAGAGAGAAAGAAAGAAAAAAAAAGAAAAAAAACATGAGGGGAGAGAGAGAGAGGGAAGAAGGGAGAGAGAGAAACAGGTAATAGTAAACAGCAGGGAATATGTCTTATTTAGATGATCTAATCTTTTCAGTATGATTAGAGGAAGTGCTAGCAGCCGGGAAGCCATAGATTGCAGCTAACCAAAGAGGGACCCAGGCTGAGGGACAGAAGAGGGAATATGAGATGTCACATTCCCATTCTGTTGATGACTTTCAGAGGATTTATGTCATCACATCTGTTTTTGAAATTATCGATTTTTGTTTTGTGCATATGTGTGTGCATGTGTATGTGTGTGCGTACACGTGTGTGCGTATGTGTGTGTATGCGTTTGTGCATACATGCATGTGTGTGCGCACGTGTGCATGTGTGTGTGTGTGTGTGTGCAATGCAAATGCCATGGCACGGTGTGGAGGTCAGAGGGCAACTTTGGGCTTCAGCCCTTGCCTTGCACCTTGCCTGAGGCATTGTCTCAGCTTGGTCACAGCGGCATTTTCACCAGGCTAGCTGGGCCACGAACTTCTGGGCAATTCTCCTATCGCCACCTCCTTTCTTGTCCTGGACATACTGAGATCTGGTGTCATGGTGTCTGGATTTACATGGGATCTGAGGGTCTGAACTCAGATTCTCACATTTGCACCGCAAAGCACATTATCCTCCGAGCCAGTTCCTCAGCCAGATATCTTCTCTTTAGACCTGAGTTTGCCATTAGCAAAATGAAAGATGCACAACAGGAACCTGTGACTCCATCGCTAACAGCTTCTGCTTAGAAAGCACTCTGTGCAAGCCGAGTCCCGGGCTTCACGCTACAGAGTCTGATGAGCTGAATGTTCCTAGCGACCCCAGGAAGAAGCTATCCCTTGTGCAGTGGAGAAACTAAGACTCAAGGAGCCGCAGTCACTTCTAACAGCCCAAGTGCGCACCTGGCACTTGGCTTAGGAACAAAGATGGAGGGCACCAGAGAACAGAGGCCCAGGTCCAGCCGGGGAAGGCAGGGTAGGGATGCTCTCTGCTTCCCAGTTTGGAGAGGAGTACAGTACAGAGGAGCTGCCCAGCCCACCTCATGCCTGGCACCTCTCAGCCCCTCCTACAGGGTTAGACCTTTGCAGGTAGTCTCAGCCTGATTGTCATGGAAATTTACACAGCCCTAGGCCCAATGGTCAAGCTGCGCTGGCCCTGCTCCCTTTTTCCCAGGAGTCCTTTACAGTTACACGTTGTGAAGCCATGCCCTGGTGTTTTCGTCACCTTCTCATTGCTGGGACAAAGGGAGGAAAGTTTTATTTTGGTTTACAGTCTTGAGGGGAAAGCATGGCATGAGCAGAGGCTGGACATCACTTCTGCCACAGCAGGTGGACAACAGCAGCAAGAGAGGGAGCTGAACTCTGCAAGGGGAAGCTGGCTATAAACCCCTAAGCCCACCCCAACAACACATCTCCTCCAGCAAGGCTCCCCCTCCCAAATGCTGGGGACCAAGCATTCAGAACACGTGAGTTTATGGGGGACACCTGATTCAAACCACCACACCCACGTCTAGATCACCTTCCTTAGGCACAAGTCCTCCCGCACCCAGAGCCCCTGTTGATTTAGCCCATGAGGCCATCTACAGAAGTTGAGAGCTGGGGTCCCAGAGGGTTCCTGGCATAGGTAGTCTGGGCAGGGTAGTCAGTGACCACCTGAATTTGGAGACTGTAATGATGAATACTGGTTTTCAACCTGATAGGATTTAGAATGGTCTAGATGACAAATTTCTGGGTATGTCTGTGAGGAATTTTCTAGATTAGGTTCAATGAAATGGGAGAGCCCATGGTCATTGTGAGTGACACCTTTCCATCGACTTTAGGTCCAGGACTGAATGAAAAGAAGAAAACAGGGCTGAAGAGATGGTTTAGTGGTTAAGGCATTTGCCTGCAATGCAGAAGAACCAGAGTTCGATTCCCCAGTGCCCATATAAAGCCAGATAGATGCACAAATAAATAAAGAAAATATTTGAAAAAGAAGAAGAAGAAAACGACTCTACCTCCTGACCACTGATGCAATGTGGCCAAACTCCTGCCACTATGCCACTGTATCCACTCGATCTGTCAGCCAAAATAAACCCTCCCTTAAGATGCCTCTTGTCAGGTCCCAGCAAGGAGAATGTAACTAACAAAGACTCAGAAGGATCACAGTGCAAAAGGGGGCTGGACTGTAAGGCAGAGAGAGAGGCCTCATTCCAGGTCAGAGTTCCCAAGCCCCACAAGGACTTTCCTTGTCTTGCCTGTGCACAGCATAGAGCTGGTTGCTGAGAGGGACAGGGACAAGGACAGGGGAGAGCCGAATGTGGATTAGATGGTCATTGGAGGGGGAATTGAAGGAATCCAGCGCTCAGAGTCTGGTTCTAAGGTTCCTGCTGGCTTTCACAGCCCTCCTGGCAACAGCTCACCAACAGGACCAACTTGGAAATCCCAGCAGGAGGCAGGGAGGGGGGTCCGTAAGGCCATCCTGTGGTGCTGATGTCCACTCTTCCAGTCCTACATTTGGCTGTTCAGGTACAGCTTGTAAGTTCTCCAGGACAGGAGATGAGTACTTCCATGGCAGCCCCTGGCCTGGGTTAGGGTTCTGCCTGTATCCCTGCGAGCATGGCACCTCCCTATGGGTGGTCCCTTGGTCCTGAACAGTCTTGAATTCAGAGTCCACCTCACCCTTCCAGTCAGAATCTCTACCCGTCTGCTGAAGAGGCTCAGCTCCCACACAGCTGGTTTTTACCATTTCATGAGGCACAACTTTTTTTCTCGACCCTAAAGACTGCTGCTCCTCTGGGACCCTGTCTCCTGCCTGAGCTCTCAGAGCAGACATCTGCAGACCCGGGCCTCTTTTCCTTAGCCCCTGGCCTGCACGGCTTCCCAGAGGCCCAGAACTGAGGTCGGCAGGCGGAGGACCTGGGTCAGTTTTTCACATCAAGCAGCCTGTTTAGGATAACTAATTCTGCAGACCCACAGTGACACCAAGTAACACCAGGGTCAACCTTCTCCACTTAACCTGCTCTCCCTGCTATAGGTTGGTTTTTAAAATCACCAATTTTCCATGATTATCCATTACCACTTCCCCAATTTGAGGATGTTTCACTTTCTTTGACTTTCTTAGAGAAGCCCACACTCATGCTCTGGGGTGTGTCTCACTTTGCTTCTGAGCAACTCTCTCTTAATCCCTGTGCTTAAAGTCCATGTTAAAATAGGGCTGGGGCATGGCTCAGTGGTCAAAGGTGCTTGCGTGCAAAACGTGCCACACACTGATGCATCCACCTGGAGTTCATTTATAATGGCAAAAGGCCCTGGCAAGCCCACATTGTCCTCCCAACCCCCCCCCTCTCTCTCACACACACACACAAATAAATACTTTAAGGTCTATATTAAAGTATATTTAATAATAGGGTTGGAGAGATTGCTCAGTAGTTAAGGCGCTTGCCTGCAAAACCTAAGGACCTGGGTTCGGTTCCTCAGTACCCACATAGAGCCAGACGCACAAAGTGGCACATGCATCTGGAGTTCCTTTGCAATGGCTGGCTGGAGGCCCTAGCATGCCAATTCTGTCTCTCTCTCAAATAAACAAACAAATAAATAAATAAAGTCATATTAAATATATACATATATTTAATGAAACCTCAACTCTGCTTCAAAAACATCATCAATTTTAGAGGTATGCAAAACACCTCTGATGGGTGGCTCACGATGGTAACAGCCAACGAGGGTTGACTAATCATGCACAGAACACCAATTGCCTCACCCCCTCTCCCACCTTTCCTTATGCCTGACATCACAAAACAGTTCCAAGCCCTCCCTCAGGGAGGAGGGGTTGAGATTTGCTCTCCTCTCTCTACCTCCAACACCATCTCTATTTAGTCACCTCGTGAATAACCACTCTTGCAAAACCTCACAAGTCAGCGACTAGACAATGTGCATTTAGGTCTGGTTTTAATAAGAACGCCTCAATAGCAACTGTCCCCATACACCACGGGCTGAGTATCCGGACCACAAGCCACCTCCCCCTGACCTCATCCTAGTACCAATCCTGAACAAGGCCCCTCTGTGTGCTTCTCCTGCCAACCATTCTCACCCCTCAAGAAGTTAACTCTGAATGCCAAGAAATCAGACCACTTTATCAAAAAACTGTATTATTTGCAATTATGATCACTTGGAAACTGTCTCATCCAGAATTCTCCCCTAAAGCTGACCCTAAGACAAAGACCCCAAGCAGGGAGATTTAGGAATGGGATCCCAGGAAGCAAGAGTAAGGGACAGGGGTACAACAAAAGGAAAAGCCTGTGGGAGGTGTCAGAACTGTCCTGCAGGGCACGAAGGGAGAAATAGCTATGTGTAGATTTCCACACTGGTCAGAGATGTCCCATAAACACTAAGGCCCCTGCCCTTCTAATGAATGTGGAGTGGTTCCCAGGCTGGGAAGATAGAGGTAGATGTGGGAGGGGAGGAGCTGTCGGCTTACATTTGGAGCTGGTTAAAACCTGCATAGAGCATGTCCCAGGTTAGTGGCTAAGAAATGAAGCTGGGGCTGGAGAGATGGCTCAGCGATTAAAGCACTTTCCGGAAAAACCTAACAACCTGAGTTTGATTTCCCAGGACCCATGCAAAGCCAGATGCACGAAGTGGCACATGCATCTGGAGCTTGTTCGTTGGCAGTGGATAGAGGCCCTGGTGTGCCCATTCATTCATATTCTCTCTCCCCTTGCAAATGAATAAATAAAAATATTATTTTAAAAAGTAAAGATGGGCTGAAGAAATGACTTAGTGATTAAGGCATTTGCCTGCAATGCAGAAGGACCAGAGATCGATTCCCAGTACCCATATACAGCCAGATGCACAAGAGGGCGCATGTGTCTGGAGTTCGTTTGCAGTGGCTTGGAGGCCCTGGAGCGCCCATATTCTCTCTCTCTCTCTCTCAAATAAATAAATAAAATAAAATTTAAAAAAAGTAAAGCTGACAGTACTCAGAATGACAGTACTTACATGCAGTACAGAATAGTTGATTTGCAGGTGTCAGAGCTGCCATAACAAACCAGTGGAAAGAATGCTTGTCAAGTACAACTGAATCAGAAGATCAAGACGGAAAGGAGCCCAGAGCCAAGGGCCTCACTGGACAGAGAACTGAAGAAACAGAGGCCCAGGAGGGCTCAGGCAGAGGCAGGCTGCTCAGTTTCAGAGCCAGGGTTGGCTCAATGGGCAGAGGCATAGGTGATGCCTGGCTTCATGCCTGGGCATCAGAAGTGGAATTCGACAGCTCTTAATGTGAGGCTCCATGTCTGGCCAGTGGCCTCGGGACACCCTAGGTGTCCACCCAGCAAGGACTCCCTTCTACTTTCCACAGAAGCCCAGGCAGTGCAGCAGTCCTGGGGGCTTTAAGCTGGCAGCACCAACTTGCTCACAGGTCCCTGGCTCCCTCGCTCTCTCTAAGGTAGGGTGGGAGAGCTTTGAAGTGAGGCTGTTTTCAAGCCACCTTGGCTTCTTGAATTCCCTTTGTCCTTCAGAAGTGCATTCGATATGGGGTTTCCGGGAGCTTTCCCAGGCTCAAGGGCTTGGCCATGGCACCTGCTCTTCCTGGCAAGGACCTCTGTGAGTGGCAGTGAGAAGGAATCTCCAAGTCCCGCTGGAATGTAATAGTTTCTCTTCCCAGAGCTTGCTTTGCCCCAGCTGACTGGTGAGGGCCCCTCTCTGCTCAGCCTCTGTCCTGCCCTGCCCTCAATCCTTCAGTGGCTCCTTGCTTGTGAATGATTCTCTTCCTTCTGAGCTCTCTTGGTCCCCCTTCCCAATCCTGTTTCACCCTACAGGCTCTAGAGTGGAGAGAGCAGGCCATGTGTGCTCTGAGTCAAGGGTGACACACCAGTGACGTGTCATTGGTGTGCCCGAGCACTGGACATTGTTGACCACGTTGCTCAGCAGCATCAGAGCGGCTAGACTCTTCCAGGAGCTATATTCATTTCTGTGTGTGTGTGTGTGGAGAGGGGTTGGAGTATATATGTGCTGTTCAGTGTGATTGGTGTGTGTGCAGAAGTGCATGCCCCATGCACGTGGGTGTGGAGGCCAGAGGAAAAGAAGTGTCCTCTGGTTCGTTTGCACATTTCCGAGACTGGTTCTCAAAGCCCACTCAGCAAGCCCCAGCAATTCTCCGATTCTCCAGGCTCTGCCCACATGGATTGGGGACCCAGCCTCTGCAGGAGCACCAGCCAGCCCATTGGCTACACACAGGCAGTGACTGCCACCCTCTGGCCAGTGGTGGCAAAGTCCTTGGCTAGGACCCGTTCTCGCACATACCTTTAGTGTCCGGAGGCAGAAGTAGGAAGATCACTGTGAGTTTGAGGCCACCCTGAGACTACATAGTGAATTCCAGATCAGCCAGGGCTAGAGCGAGCCCCTACCTAGAAAAAAAAGTCTATTTGCATGAAGTTCCCTGGAGAAGGGATCTGTGTCCCTCTGGGTTTGTACCCAGACCTCTGCGTCTGATCCCATAACAGACCTGCCCTCACCCCTCTCGTACTTGTGACCTCCAGTCCTTCCCTAACACTGGAATTAGAATTAGAAATGAAAAGTGAAATGGTTATCTTCTGAGGCAGCTTCAGTTTCTGCTTGTCTTGCTGATCAACTAACCCTGGAGAAGTCACTTTGTCTGCCTTCCGTCAATTTTCTTCTCCGTGTGCTAAAAGGCTAGTCACCAACCCTGCAGCACTCCAGATGGTCAATGTGAAAACAAGAATGTGGGGTTAGAAAGATGGTTCCGTGGGTAAAGACATTGCTTGTAAAGCTCGATGACCTGGGTTCGATTCCCCAGTACTCACATAAAGCCAGATGCACAAAGTGGCAGGAGGCCCTGGCGTGTCTATTTTTGTTCACTCGCCCTCTGTCTCCCTTCCTCCCTCTCTCTCATAAATAATTTTTTAAAAAACGATGTCTTTTTAATTTTTATTTTATTTATTCATTTCAAGCTGAGAGAGAGAAAGGGAGAGAGAGAGAGAGAACCAGGACCACCACCTTGTGGGTATGGGTCTGGCTTATGTGGGTCCTGGGGAATTGAACCCAGGCCTTGGGCACTGGAGGCAAGTGCCTTAACCACTGAGCCATCTCTCCAGCCCTCATAAATAATTTTTTTTGGTTTTTCCAGGTAGGGTCTCACTCTAGCCCAGGCTGACCTGGAATTCACCGTGCAGTCTCAGGGTGGTCTCGAACTCACTGCAACCCTCCTACCTCTGCCTCCCAAGTGCTGGGATTAAAGGCGTGTGCCACCATGCCCAGCTATAAATAAATATAAAAAAAACAATACTCTAGAGACAGGACTGGGGAGATAACTCAGTGGATCAAGTACTTGCTATACAAGCCTGATTATCTGAGTCTGATTCCCCAGAACCCACATAAAAAGCCAGATGTGAATGATTGCTAAAACCCCCAGTAGGAAGGCCCTTAGTGGAATGAGGGGGCAGAGGGAGTGAGTGGACAAAGAGGATATCCAGATGGGAATATGACCAATCTTTATTATGCTCATATATTACAGTTCCACCCAGAATTATATTTTAACAAGCCAGATGTGGAAGGGAGGCAGAGACAGGAGACTGGAGGAAACTGGAGGGTCAGCTAGTCTGGCAAAGAAGCTGTGGACAAGGAGAGACCTCACTTCAAATGAGGTGGCAAACAAGGGCAGACACACCAAAGTTGACTTCTGACCCCACTTCCGCACAGACACAATATGTGTGTGCGTCTTCATTCACACAACACACACACCCACACACACCCAAAATTAATTGGAGATGTTAGGGTCTCCAAAGTGGGATTTGCATGAGCAAGACCATTTACTGAGGTATGGGAAGAAAACATCAGAACCCTCATTATATTTATCTCATCCTTTTTAAGTTTGATTTTTGGACTTATTTTAAAATACGCACAAATAACATTCATAGAATAGCACACATAAATGATTTATAAATAACGTAGAGTGCATGATGATAGATATGTAGGTCCTGGTTTTAGAGGCTAGAGCATAAGTTTCTAGAAAGTTTCTTGGGAAGATACACTCTGAGGGCTGGGGAGATGACTCCACAGATAAAGCATTTGCCATGCAGGCTTGACAACTCCAGTTAGGATCCTCAGAACCCATGTAAAGCCAGATGCAGTAGTGAGGGCCTAGAATCCCAAACCCCTAGAAGCCCATTGGACAACTGGCCTGTCATTTATAGTGGCAAATAACAGAGATCCTGTTTAAAACAAGGTGAAGGTGGGATTAAAGGCACTTGCTTGCAAAACCTGATAACCCTGGTTTCATCCCTCAGGACCCATGTAAAGTCAGATGCACAAGGTGGCTCATGCATCTGCAGTTTATTTGCAATGGCTGGAGGCACTGGCACACCCATTCTCTCTCTCTCTCTCTCTCTCTCTCTCTCTCTCTCTCTCTCTCTGTCTCTCTCTCTCTCTTTGAAAATAATTTTTTTTTGTTTTTTTGAGGTAAGGTCTCGCTCTAACCCAGGCTGGCCTGGAATTCACTATGTAGTCTCAGGGTGGCCTTGAACTCACGGCAATCCTCCTACCTCTGCCTCCCAAGTGCTAGGATTAAAGGAATGTGATATATATATGTATATATATATATACATATGTGTGTATATATATATATATAAAGCCACTTTTGCCTGGAAAAAAGTGGCCATTTTTGGGGTGTGTGTGTGTGTGTGTGTGTGTGTGTGTGTGTGTGTGTGTGTGTGCGCGTGCAGACCCATGCCCCTTGTGTGGGCACATGTGGAGAACAGAGAAAGATATCAGTCACCCTCCTCCTTAGCGCTTCTGTCATATTTCTCTGAGACAGAGTCTCTCATTGAACTCAGGGCTCCCCGTTTTTTTTTTAATTTTTAAAAAATAAATTTATTTATTTATTTATTTATTTATTTATTTATTTATTTATTTATTTTTAAGCACAGAGACAGAGAGAAAGAGAGAGAATGGGTGTGCCAGGGCCTCTAGCCACTGCAAATGAACTCCAGATGCATGTGCTACTTTGTGCATCTGGCTTTATGTGGGCACTGAGGAATTGTACTCGGGGCGTTATGTTTTCACAAGCACCTTAACCGCTGAGCCACTTCTCTAGCCCCCTCCCCATTTTTTTTTATTAGACAGGCTAACGGGGAGCCCTAGCACCTGGGATAAACATCAGAAAGATAGAATAAAGTCTCTGACATCAGGCTTTGTGACAAGAGGATTTCCAAGAGCTCACATAAGAGGACCCAGGGGGCCCACAGTTTCCCTCCCTCTGTGCTGAGCATCTTGCTCCTGGCCACCTATGGCTTCCTGGAACTGGAGCCCAAACAGACCATCCTCCTCAGGAGTGATGAGCTCCCTGTTCCTGGAGGTGTGCAAGCAGAGCCTGTGACCCCATGGCGGGCTTGTGGAGAGGCTGGGATGAGCCCGTGAGGCTTTGTCCCCTTCTGAAATACTTGAACGTGTGATTCTGAGGTGCAGGGACCAGTCTCAGGATACTGGCCCCTATCACTCTGCAGGCTTCATTTGTTTGCCCTGCCCAGGCTAGTTGGAGGGGAGATAAGCTATTTTTTTTGGAAACAAGCATATCCCTGTGGGCTGTAGCCTTCCAAAAGTGAGCCTCCAACCTTAGTCTCCTCATGGTTTGAAGAGCTTTTCAGAGAAAGCCACCCACCTGTCATTTCACCATTAGCTTGCATTTCTGCTCGACTTTTATCCTGCGATCTTTTTCTTCTCTCCTGACCTGCAAGATCTCAATCCTTATTACACATACTTAAATGATATGTAGTTAACATTGGCAAGTCTCCAAATTCGTTCTACAGCAGGCATTTGGGAGCGCTGTGGTTAGGGAAATAATTACGTCTTTATTTTCCTTCACTTCTAGCAGGAATTTAGTATTTTCTTTAATTATGAATGCATGTAATAAATCTAGAAGTATTAGCAATAACTGTGACTTTGTCACTAATAGAAACCACAGCTTTATTCCCACCATATTAGAGCCATTGCAGATAATTCAAAACACTACATACAGGGCCTGGAGAGACGGCTCAGCGGTTAAGGTACTTGCCTGCAAAGCTTAAGGACCTGAGTTCAATTTCCCAGTTCCCACATAAAGTCAAATGCACAAGGTGGCGCATGCATCTGGAGTTCATTTGCAGTGGCTGGAAGCCCTGGCATGCCCATTCATTCTCTTTCTCTCCTTGAAATTACAAAAGGTGGGCTGGAGAGATTGCTAAGTGGTTAAAGTCACTTACTTGGAAAGCCTGATAGCCTGGGTTTGATTCCCCAGTACCTATGTAAAGCCAGATGCACAAAGCGGTGCATGCATCTGGAGTTCATTTGCAAGAGCAGGAGGACCTGGCATACCCACACTCACTTACTTTCTGCCTGCTTCTATCTCTTTCTCAAATAAGTAAATAAATAAAATATTTAAAAAGGAAAAAAGAGAAATTACAGAAGCTATTAGATTTGCTGTATTAGAAATGAGTTCATGTGTTACCATTTCACAGATATTTTCTGATTTTGATATAATTATTTCCCTTTTAATCCTAGGTGATTTTTTGAACGTATTAAAAACATTACTGTGAGGACATAGGAAGATGGCCCAGTGGTTAAAGCACTTGCTGCACAAGCCTGAGGGGTGGGGTTCAGACCCCTAGAGCCCATGTAAAGTTGGGTGCAGTGGCACCCACATCTGTAATCCCAATGAAGGACAGCTAGTCTCGTGTTCCAAGTGGCAAATAGTAAGAGAGACGCTGTCTCAAAAACAAAATGGTACAGCCACAGCCATTCAATCAACACAGGATAATCCAGGGTGACAGAAACCAACAATTTTCAACACAAAGCCCCCTAAGCACACAACCTTAAAGCAGCCTTAATACTCACCCACCACGACTCAGGGAACTGATCGGAAGAGGGGGTGGAAAGATTGTGAGAGCCGTGGTGGAGGAGACTATCCAGAGGCATGGCACCCCTCAGTAACAACACATTTGGGCCAGGAGAACCAGGCTGAGTACTAGGCTGAGTACATGGTCCCCTGCCCCAAGGACTGATCCAGACAACCCACGGAAGAGGATATCTGGCTGATTGGGGATGGGGAGGGGGGGCATTGGGGAATTGGGGATAACAACTCATTGTTTGCCCACTAAATAACGTAACTCATTATGGTCAATAAATATATATATTAAAATTAAAAAAAAACAAAAAACAAAAAAAACCCAAAATGGTAACCAGGCGTGGTGGCATGCGCCTTTAATCCCAGCACTTGGGAGGCAGAGGTAGGAGGATCGCTGTGAGTTTGAGGCCAGCCTGAGACTACAGAGTGAATTCCAGGTCAGCCTGGACTAGAGTGAGACCCTACCTCGAAAAACCAAAAAAAAAAAAAAAAAAAAAAAAGGAAGATGAAGACTGACATCCCAGGTTGTCCTCTGACCTCTACATAGGGCATGTGCACACATACATACACATACACACACACCAACAATTAAAAATTTTAAAAATTATTCTGAGGCAGGATTCATGTCTTTATGACATGCAAAAGTCATTCATTGCCACACAAAAGTCCAATTATTCTTGCTTCTCAATCCCTCTACTAAGGCCATGGCCTGGTGCTCAGGGAGGTGTGGACCATATCCTTAGAAAATGAAGGTCCGGCGCTCTTGTCATGTTGTGCAAGAGTTTGTGGGAAACCTCCCAGAGTCAGTGTCTTGAGGGGTCACAGTGACCTTCTCCATAGCAGATAGTTGGCAAAAGTGAGGATGGGAGGAGGACTACTGGCTATTTATTTCCTTTCTTTAAAAATGGTAAAACCAGGGTTGGAGAGATGGTTCAGTGGTTGATGTGCTGTTTGCAAAGCCAGATGACCTGGGTTTGATTCCCCAGCTCCCATGGAAAGGCAGATGCACAAAGTGTGCATGCATCAGGAGTTTGTTTGCAGTGGCTAGAGGCCCTGGTGCACCCATTCTCTCTCTCTCTCTCTCTCTCTCTCTCTCTCTCTCTCTCTCTCTCTCTCTCTGCTTACAAATAAATAAAATTGAAAAGTTTTTTTAAATTTTTTATTTATTCATTTTCAAGCTTGTTAAACAAGTGAAATGTACTAATTTAAAGTTAGTCAATGAGGGGCTGGAGAGATGGCTTAGTGGTTAAGGCACTTGCTAACAGAGCCCAAGGACCTGAGTTCAATTCTCCAGTAACTTACAGATGCACAAAGTGGTGTATGTGTTGAATTCATTTGCAGTGGAAGAAGGCCCTGACCCACCCATCCACCCATTTCTCTATAAAAAACAGACCTTCATTGAAATGATTTTCAAACTATTTTTGGCCATGACTCATGGCAATAAGCAGGGTTTCTTCTGTAACCCAATATCCACATAGGCCAAACATAGTTTTTTACAAAGCATGATGTAACTTTACCATGCAAAATAGAATCTTTTATTCTATTTGATTAATTTGGCCTATTTCTTTTCTGTTTTTAGATGATGAGATTAACTTTTATCACAATATCTTGCTTCATTTGGACATTAAAAGCAGCAAATTCGGAAGCGAAAACACAGAAGTTGGGCTGGGGAGATGGTCATGTGAGTAAGAGTTACCCTTACTTTTAGATCATTCTACTTTTAGAATAATCTGGAGTTGGAGTATTCACAGTTAATGTACAGTAAAAAAAATCTCTCTACACAAATCAAAATCACATACATTTACATTACTTAATCATATAATTGTGAGTGCTTTGAGTAGTCAAAATTTCACTGTTCTTAAAGTGTGAGTCTTCCAAAATTATTTCTTTTAAAAAATACTTTTCAAACTATAAAGTCCTTTGTCAACTAGGACTCAGGGCCAATGCCTAACCCAAGTGTTTGGCCCTTTATTCCCACCAGGCATGCCTTTAATCCCAGTAAGTAGGGAGGCAGAGGTAGGATTGCTGTGAGTTCAAGGCCAGCCTGGGACTATAGAGTGAGTTTCTGGTCAGCCTGGGCTAGAGTGAGACCCTACCTCAGAAAAAAATTGACATTTATTTATTTATTTATTTATTTGTAGGGAGAGAGAGAGAGAGAGAGAAAGAGAGAGAGAGAGAGAGAGAGGGAGAGGGAGGGAGAATGGGCACACCAGGCCTCTTGCCACTGCAAATAAACTCCAGATGCATGTACCACTTTGTGCATCTGGCTTTACATGGGTGCTGGGAATTGATACAGGGCCACCATGCCTGGCTCTGAACCGAAATTTTTAAGTCAGTGACATACAAGCCTGGATGAAGTTTATATGAACAGAGGTATCACTTAGGAAGTTACTGAGGACCAGGAAATAAACACTGAAAGATTGGTAATTCTATTCAACAAATTTGATTATCTTGTTACCTGTCTCTTGAAAGAATTGCTTTTTGACCCTTAAATGAGTCCTTTTTCCTTCTTGGATCATAGAAATAGTAACAAGCACGGAGGGAGAGACGAGAAATATTCACATACTTTTCTGGGACCGCATAAACATTTTTTCCCCAGGAATTTTAGTGCCGCTTTTTGGTTGCTTGTTTTTTCTCTCCATTTATGGGTCTTTCAGCATGGCAACTGTCCAATGTCATGGTGCTGGGGTGTCATTTAGTATGCAAATGGGATTATAATGAAGGCAGAGGTTCTCTGGCTGTCACCATACCAGTTTTGACTAGCCCACCTAAAGAAGAACTGACTTTACAGGCACCCTGTCCTCAGAGAAAACAGGACTAAGGTTGGGTAGAAATTCAGTAGGTCAAGTAGGTGGTACAAGGCTAGGGGAGGGTTACAAACGGATCTGATATTCACAGGGTCCTGTGAAGCACTGAGGCCGGCTTACTTCAGGGGTCTGCAACACCATACTGTACAACCGCCTATAATCTTTTTGAACACTGAAACCAGATCAAACCGGAACAGGTTGCATTGTCCCATTGCTAGCTGTAACAGGACCTTTCAGGGACATTTTGGCCCCCTGCCCCAAACATCTCATCCCTTCATCGGAAAGTCAAGAGAGTGAGCAGCAGGCAGAGGAGGTGCAAAGCAGCCCCCCAGGATGGGATACAGATATCCTCCCTTCTACTCACTAAATTAACACGGGACACATTAAAATTCCAGCTTAAAAAAACAACAGTGTCAAGTGTTTAGCACTTGGGATGCAGAGACAGAAAGACTAACCTAAGCCTGGGCTAGACAGTGAGTTCAAAGCCAGCCTGAGCTACGCAGGAAGAGCCCTGGATCAACAAAACAAAACAAAACAAAAAATCCACAGAACAGAGCAGAGAGAAAAGAAGAAAAAAGGAAAGAAATTTTAAATCGGATGCACGCCTTTAATCCCAGCACTCGGGAGGCAGAGTGGGGAGGATCGCCGTGAGTTCGAGGCCAGCCTGAGACCACAGAGTGAATTCCAGGTCAGCCTGGGCTAGAGCGAGACCCTACCTCGAAAAACCGAAAAAATAAAGAAAGAAATTTTAAAAAGAAGCAACCCTGAAAGGCGAAAGCGAAGAAGCCCC
>PVHP010038152.1:0-17037 GCA_004024765.1 Zapus hudsonius | reverse complement strand
CTTGCAAATAAATAAATAAAAATATCTTTAAAAAAGAAAGAAAAAGAGCCGGGTGTGGTAGTGCACCCCTTTAATCCCAGCATTCAAGAAACTGAGGTAGGAGGATTGCTGTGAGTTTGAGACCAGCCCAGGACTACAGAGTGAGTTCCAGGTCAGCCTAGACTAGAGACTCTACCTCAAAGAAACAAAGGAAAGAAAAGAAAAGAAAAAGACGAGAGTGGGGCTTAGTGCCTCAGTGCTTGACCAGGAAGGGAGCCCTCAATGCACCCCACATGCCCCTTTGTCTCTCTCCATGGTTCTCACTGACTCCCTCTGTCCTTCACCCCAAGGAGATCACTTCTCTCCTTGAACCCCTGGTTCTCACCCCACCCTGGCCCCAGTGTCCCCATGTCCCCAGCTTCTGTGCAGCATCCATGATCCTTGGCAGAGGTGAGGATGAGAGCGATCTTGTGCCCTCGCTCGTTTACTTAGCCTCTCGCTAGCAGCTTCATTAATTCCCAGAGCTCCGTGGAAAGCCATTAGCCTAACTCAGTTTGTGCCATCCATCAGAGAGGAGGCGGAAGGTGACAGCTGAGAGAGGAGAAAACGAGAAAACGACCCACTTCCCGCCCTCCTGCCGCCTCCCAGGAAGACGAGGCTGGGACGGCTCCATGGAAACCAGGGTCCTAAGGGCCTGTCCTGGACACTCTGGCTTCAGGCAGGATGTGGAAGCTCTGCATCACCCAGGGACAAAGGCTATGCCCAGCAACCCCGGCCCTCGGCACCACTCAGGGCTCCCGGGATCCACCTGCAAGCCCTGTGGTGTTCTCTCCTGCCTCCTTAGCCTGGCTCTCCTCCATCTGTTAAGATACCTCTGGGGCCCTGGCGTGGTGGCGATATCTTTAATCCTCGCACTTGGAAGGCAGGGGTATGAGGATCAATGTGAGTTCAAGGCCAGCCTGGGAGCAGATCAGCATGGGCTAGAGTGAGACCCTACCTCAAAAAAAAAAAATTAATTCTGCCTTTGAAGATGGTTCAGAGATCAAAGGCACTTGCTTACAAAGAGCTCAGATTTGATTCCCCAGCAACCACATAAAGCCAATGAGCCAGCCGTGGTGGTGCCCGCCTTTAATCCCAGCACTCAGGAAGCAGAAGTAAGAGGATCACCGTGAGTTCAAGGCCACCCTGAGACTACATAGTGAATTCCAGGTCAGCCTGGGCTAGAATGAACCCCTACCTTAAAAAATCACCGCAGGGAATGTAACTCATTATGGACAATAAAAAAGAAAAAAAAAATCACCGCAGGGATCTTCCTTCTCCTTCTTAGAGTCCCACAGCAGGGTTAGGCTATTCAGGAAAAGCTCTGTAAACTGCTGCCTTCAGGTGCCAGGAGCCTGGGGCTGCTAAAAGTCACCAGCAGCTGACAGAGAGAACATCTCAGGGGATCCCAGAGGAAAAATCCTTTTGTAATTCACACTCACGCTCATTGTGAAAATGGAGTCCTTATACTGGTACTAATGGGTCAGTGGGAATTGGAACTGCACCCCTCCCCCACATCATCAGGGCACCTGCGGGATCCAGGCACTGTCCCTCTGCTCCTGGACTGGAGGCACACTGAGTCCAGTGTCCTCATCCTTCTCCATCTCTGGTCTGTGCAAAGGGCCAGGCCAAGGAGAGACTCGCTAAATTGTGTTGAGGAGACAGGAAAGTGTCCTCATTTCACAGGCCAGGGCGTAAAACCCAAAGAGATCAAGTGACACTAGGGTGACTTGCTGGCTCCCTGACCCTGGGCACACAGAGTGGGCAAACGTGCCTCTGGCTTGTGGTCTTCCCCAATGTCCGTATTTCCTACCTTGACTCCACTAGCCTCTTGAATTTTTTAATTTATACTCCCTGCCTCCCTTTCGATTGTGTATATGTGACTGGGTTGGGGCCAATGGGTATTTATCATTCTTTGACGTCTCTCCGCTGTCCTTTCATCCCTCCCCAGCTCCTTGGAAAGAGCTCCTAATGGTTCCAAGCTGGTTGGAGCTTGCAGCAATGATTTGGGGCAGGTGGGTGAGGAAGCCAGAGAGAAAAGTTTAAAGGCCCAGAGATCCCTGGCAAGTCACTGCCCCTCTACTCCTGAGCCCCATCCTCTGGGCTTTCTACAAAAGTGAGTAAAACCTGCTGTGTGTGTTCATAGCAGTCATTCTCAATGAACTTTCCAGATCAGAAGCAGTAGGGCAGCTAGGTAGAAACATGGTTTCTCAGGCCCTGTCTGTATCAGAAACAGGCACAGACAGATAGCAGACAGACAGAGAGACACACTATACAGCAGAGAGAGAGAGGGAAAAAAACACTACACACACACACACACACACACACACACACACACACACACACACACACTCACACAGTCTCACTATATAGCCCAGGCTGACCTCCAATTTGTGATCCTCCTGCCTCAGCCTCCAAAGTGCTGGAATTACAACATGGACCACCATTCTCAGTTAGATGCATAGGCCACTGTATCTGACTTCATGGGAATAATTGTTATTATTTGGTTTTTTTTTTTTTGTTTGTTTGTTTTTTCAAGGTAGGGTCTCGGTCTAGTCCAGGCTGACCTAGAATTACTATGTAGTCTCAGGGTGGCCTCGACCTCCCGGTGATCCTCTTACCTCTGCCTCCCGAGTGCTGGGATTAAAGGCATGAACCACTATACCCAGCCAAAACTATTATATGTGAGAATACCATTTGTATAACCTGAGCCTCCAGACATAGGACACCCTGGGAGATGGGTACTGAGTGCAGGACAAGGCCCTGAATGAAAGAGGGGACAGAGGACAGATGAAGAGGGTGTGGTAGAGCCAGGAGTTTAATGGGTGGCATACAGTTTAAATTCATCCAAATGTTAGTTCCATAAATGATTTAAAAAACATTTTCACCTTTTTATGGGAGACTGGTGAGTACCCATTAAAGGGCACAGACTGTAAATGTTCAGCTCGTTGGATTTTCACAAACACGTCTGTGTGTTCAGCGCCCAGCGTAGGAACATTACAAACCCCCTCAGAGGTCCCTCTCCAGCCACTTCCCTCCCTCGGGGACCATTTGCCCTGCTCTCTCAAATCTCAGTGGAGGTGACATAGTCAGTGTTCTAAGTCAGCTTCCTTTACTCAACAGCATGTTTGGGAAATTGGCCTGTGTTCTGTGTGGGGTTACACTTTGTTCATTCTCATCTCTATATAATATTCTGTTCTGCAAACATATTACAATTTATTTGTCCTTTCTACTATTGATGGACACAGATAGTTTTGGGTTTGGGGATATTCTCATGACTGCACTAATGGTACATTGGAAGTGTCTTTTGGTGACATGTGCACACATTTCTGACACACACACACATTGCTCTCTCACAGGATGGCTCTGTGAATGTCAAGCTGTAGCAGAGATGGCCAGTTTCCAAAAGCAGTTGATACGGATTTCCACTGCCACCAGTTTCCTGTGAGGATTCTGCTGGTTCCACGTCTGATTGGCACTTGGTTTTAGCTTTTTCATTGTAGCTATTGTAGTAGGTGTGTTGTGGAATCTCATTCTAGTTTTAATTGACATTTGCCTAATGATTAATGAAATTGATTGTTTTTCACATGTTACTGATGACTTGCAAATCCTGTTATAAATTGCCTGATCAAGACCTTTTGCCCATTTTCCTATTAAACTACCTGCTTCTTATTGATTTGTAAAACCTCTTTATATTTTTTGGATATGAGTCCCTTCTTGCACTTCATCCACTCTGTGGCTTGCCTTCCTCCCTCTTAATGGTATGGTCAGCATGGGCCAATGTACCAATTTTCAAAACCAGTTTATTTTTATTTATTTATTTTACAGTTTATTTTTTAAATTTTAATTTTTTGTTTTGTTTTTCAAGGTAAGGTCTCGATCTAGCCCAGGCTGACCTGGAATTCACTATGTAGTCTCAGAGTGGACTTGAACTCACCATGATTCTCCTACCTCTGCCTCCTGAGTGCTAGGATTACTAGCGTGCACCACCATGCCCAGCCAAAAACAGTTTAAATTGGCATCCAGAACACACACACACAGACACACACACACACACACACACACACACACACACACATCTCCTCCTAGGATTAGCTGGAGAGGGTGAGGAAGGGAAATGGGCTGGAGCTCAGCAGTGAAGCATGTATTCAGACCCTAGGTTCCTTTCCCAGAACAAAAAAGTGGGAAGGGGTGATTTCATCTTCTAAGCTCTGTGAGCTCTGCCTGGGAGACTCTTTCTTTTCTTTTCTTTCCTTTTCTTTCTTTCTTTCTAAGATAAAAGGAGAGAGAGACAGAGAATTAGCACACCAGGGCCTCCTGCCACTGTAAATGAACTCCAGATACAAGGGTCACTTTATGCATCTAGTTTTACCTGGGTACTGGGGAATTGAACCCAGGCCAATAAGCTTTACAAGCAAATACCTTTAACCACTATGCAATCTTTCCAGCCCCGTGAGAGGTACTGTCTAGAACTCTCCACGCCTGAACACTTTGACTCACATTTTCACCCATACACATTGCTCCAAACTCTGAATAACAGGTCAGTACTAAGTAGTAAGCACCCCATTTGGAATGGAAGCTCCCCTCCAAGGGTGTCATGCAGCAGGACCGATACAGAGCTTGGGTGGGATGTGTGTCAGTGAGAGTGTTAGAGAGTGATGCTCTCCTGCAGTGTACAACCTGAACGCCTGGACTCAGCAGGCTAACCTTCACAAAAGGCTTAGGCCAAGGGCTGGAGAGATGGCTCAGCAATCTTTGCAGGTGCTTGCCTGCAAAGTCTAATGACCAGAGTTTGATTCCCCAGTGCCCACATAAAGCCAGATGCACAAACAGGTACATGCATCTGGAGTTCCTTTACAGTGACTAGAGGCCCTGGTGTGCCCATTCTCTCTCTCTGTTCCTCTGCTTGCAAATAAATAAACTTTTTAAAAGGAAGGGCTGGAGAGGTGGCTCAGCAGTTAAGGCACTTGCCTACAAAACCTAATGAGCTGAGTTTGATTCCTCAGTACCCACGTAAAGCCAGATGCACAAAGTGGCACAAGCATCTGGAGTTTGTTTGCAGTGGCTAGAGGCTCTGGTATGCCCATTCTCTCTTGGTCTCTCTCTGCTTGCAAATAAATAGATGATAGATAGATCAATAGATTGATAGATCGATAGATGGAGAGATGAATAGACCGATAGATAGATAGGTAGGTAGATAGATAGATAGATAGATAGATAGATAGATAGATAGATAGATAGATAGATAGATAGATAGAGGAGAAAAGAAATGTCATGCTTAAAAAAAAACCCTCCAGGCCAAAACCAGGGAAAGAATTTAGCCAAGGGGCACACCTTCCTGCCGCTGTTTCCAGTGCTGTGGCGTAGGTGATGTCCACCCCTCTGCTCATGCCATCATTTTCCCTGCCAGGATGGAGTCTCCCCTCGCCCATTCCTCCACAAGCCGCTTTTGCTTGGGTTCTTTCTGCGCAGCAACTAGGAAGTTGACCACAACAGTTTTGGTACCAGGATGTGGGGTCATCTGTTGCTGCTAGAACTCTGATCTTGTGGCTTGGCCTTTTGGAAGTGATCTGCAGGAGGAATATGGAGGGATTTGAGATCTCATACTAAGAGACGCCTTGCAGTGCTGTAAGTCATCATTCTGGTCAGAGTTGAAAGACCTGAAGGCAATAATAACTGTGAACTGTGAGGTTTGGCTTATGAGGGAGAGAAAGAACTTTGTCAGGACTGTGCCAGAAGCAGTTTGTGTGAGAGGCTTGCTGCGTTCTGCCTGCCTGTGTCCTGGGAATCTGTGCAGGGTTGTTTTATGTAAAGATGGACTGGTGTGAGCAGATGGAGATGGCACAGAAAGAACGATCTTTGGGTCGAAACTGCTGCCCATTCACCTACAATTATTTGAGAGATGACAACCATTGAGATTGGGCCAGCTGGTCTGCATTGGAACAATAGGAAGAATGCGGACTCTTTGAAGAAAGGGGCCTGAATGCTCTGTTCCCCCCTGGATTAACAAATTGGTAGCCCACCTGGTTCTGTGGAGTATAATAAATATAAAAAGAAAGGGTCATTGGATTTGCAACACAGTTTTGTTTTTAAAAAATGGCCATCGGCATGTGAAGCAGGTGTGCTAGGTTGCCTGCATGGAGCCCGATGAAGCCATGAGGATGAACTGTGGGTTGCAATGGAGACCCAAAGAATTCCAGGACTATGGATGGGTGCCAAGGCGAGCTGCCAGCACCGGATGAAGTTTTCCCAGACTGTGAGTAGCCGAGCTGGAGGGGCGAAATTGAATCTCCAAGAAACAGATTTGTTATTGGTTAGAATCATTGAACTTGGAGTTAGAGATTGATGGTGCCCTGCTTGTTTTAAATCTTGTATTGGTTCAATCTGTTTTTTCTGTGCCTCATGTTTTGCAGTGTGAATGTTCTGTGCCATTATGGGTTTATTTTTGGTATTGTGGCTCAGTTGAAAGCTGTGGGGACTTAAGAGTTGAGCTGAACACATTGTATATACATCATGTATGATTATTAGTTTGTGGGGGCCAGGGGCAGACTGTCATGGTTTGATCCAGGTGTCCCCCACAAACAAATGAATGTGTTCTCAATGATTGCTCCTCAGCTGATGGCAGTTAGGGAGTTATAACTTCGCTAGAGCTGTGTTATTGGGGGCGGGCTTATGGGGTTATAAGCCAGATTCCCCTTGTCAGAGTTTCGCACACCTGCCTGCCGCTGTTTTCAGTGCTGTGGCAGAAGTAATCTCCACCCTCTGTTCATGCCATCATTTTCCCTGCCAGGATGGAGTCTCCCCTCGAGTCCGTAAGCCTAATAAACGCACAAGAAAAAAAAAAAAGAATTTAGCCAAGGTTGGAGTGGAAGTCCGGATAGTAGTGCTGGGAAGAGAAAGCAGGTCTTGTCCAGTGTCCTGTGGTGGGAACAGGCAGGACTACAACTGAACAGGGGACAACAAGACAGGACAAAGGATTCCAAGCTAATGAGAGGTTAGTAAGGCTATGTGCAGCGCTGGACCAAGCTGAATCCTGTCCAGGGGGAGGGTGAGCCTGATGCCATCCTTCCTTCCATGTCCACCAGGCTCCCTGGTTGGCTTCTCACTTTCTCCTACTTCACATGTGTCCTCGTAAAGAACATCTAGGGACAGGAGGAGGAGAGTGGGCCCAAGGCTTTAGTCTCCTGTGGAATGGTGGGTTCCCTCCCCATGCCTCTCCTGCCCTGGCGTGCTGCGTGCATCACACAGCTCTGGGACCTATTCATTGTCCCACAGGGACATAGACTGAATCTCCCGCTTCTGGGAACCCCAGGGCCCTGGCAAGGAGGGTGCCGTGATACCTGTCAGGTAGCTGAGGCAGGGACAGCCTGGCTAGAGGCGACATTACAAGGAGTAGTAGTTGGGACTCACTGCACCCAGTCCTGCCAGACGAAGAGCTGGCACAGACTTCACACACGCACACGCGAGCGCACACGCTCACACACGCGTGCATATGCACGTTCAGGCCCTCTCATGCCCTCACCCCAGCTTCCAGGTCCAGGGTGGTGATTGCAGCCCCCACCCAGCCAGTCCCCCAGGCCGTGCGTCCAGCGCACGCACGCAGGGTCCGCGGGTCGGGCCGGTGCCAGCCCAGGCTGAGTGTCCCCAGGCGTCCAGGGCTGTTTGCGCAGCTAAGTGGCAGTCTGTGTACCCAGCGGGGCGCAAGGCGGGTGCTTATCTCCGCAAACACCGTGGGATCCGGCAGATCCGCTGCCCGCCCAGGCCTCCATTAGGCCCCGGAACCTCCGCTGCTTATCTGGCCATCGCTGATAAGGACCTGGGGGGGGGGGCACTACCAGCTCCATGTGGTCTCCCAATCACCCCTGGGTTCCAGCTGCCCATCCTCACGGCCCGGTGACCAGGGCGAGTTGACCCTTCAGCACCCACCTGCCTTCTGCACACCCCAATTCCCGATTCCCGGCTCCGGGTAGAAGCAGGAGGTTCCTCGGGAATTCCTAATGGCAGTCTTCCCAGGGGCTGCCACTCCCAACACTAATCCTCTTGAACTTGACTGAGACCTAAGGGGGTGCAGGCCTGCTCCAGACCAACCCCACCCTTTGATTGGTCAGATGAGGAGATGTGGAACCCAGTTGGAAAGATAGAAACCCCCAGGGCTCAGAGCTGTTTGAACCTGGCTCTCAGTCAGCAGGCACCTGACTTGTTTTAAGAAAGGGGGGGGGGACTGGAGAGATGGCTCAGCAGTTAAGGGCACTTGCTTGCAAAGCCCGACTGCCTGGGTTCAATTCCCCAGTACCCACATGAAGCCAGATGCACAAAGTGACATGCGCACCTGGAGTTCATTTGCAATGGCAGGAAGCCTTGGCGCTCACATACTCACACAGTCTCTCCCTCCCTGTTTCTCTCAAATAAATAAAATATTTTTAAAAAGAGAAGCCAGTAGGTTGATGCAACCTGTTTTCACAGATGAAGAAACTGAGGCACGGATTTCAGGCTGTCTGCTAGTGCTGTTCCATGCACTCCATGTTGGTAAAATGGCACACAGCTCACCCTGGGTTACAAAAATTGATTTTTTTTTTAAGTTTTTTTGAGGCAGGGTCTCACTCTAGCCCAGGCTGACCTGGAATTCACTATGTAAGACTTGAAATCACGACGGTCCTTGTACCTCCTCTGCTTCCCAGGTGCTGGGATGAAAGGTGTGCGCCATCACACCTGGCTAGAAATTGATTATTTCTAAGTCTAAACCAGAGCCTGCAGCCTCATAAAATCTCAGTTTTGCTCTTAATTAAGTTACATCCGATAGCAGGGGGTGGAACCTGCCATGACTTTGTTTTACATCCAAACATGTAAAAAAATGCTGACTGCTAAAATGAAAAAGTGAAGGGCTTTCAAAATAGAAACACAAAAGCCGGGACCTGAGTTCAAGTCCCCAATACCCACATAAAATCAGATTTCAAATCCTGCGCTTGGAAGGCAGAGTGAAGAGATCAGAAGTTCAAAAGCAGCCTAGGCTACAAAGTAAGACCCTGTTTCAAAACCACACAAGCCAGACCTCTATTGTCCATGTTCCAGATAGGACGGCACTCTTCCTCCTGTCCTCATTTATTAATTGCACCAGAGCCTCCTGGGAAAAGTGTGCCTCCCACCCCACGACTCGCTGCTTTAATTACTCCTCCTGGCTGTAATGAATGTCTCTGAGCCCCTGAGACCCACGCTTCATCCACCTCTGCCTCCCCCAGCCTGGGGTTTTGGGGACCAGTCCTGTTTCTAATCCAGCCTCAGGTTTCAGCTATGAAGGGCATATTTTGTTTTTAAACTTTTTGACAGCTTCCGTAATTGTAGACAATAAACCATGATAATTCCCTCTCCACCCACCTTCCCCCTCTCAAATCCTCCCTCCATCATATCCCCTCCCCCTCAATTAGTTTCTATTTTGCTTCGATGTCATCATCTTTTCCTTATTATAAAGATCTTGTGTAAGTAGTGTCAGGCACTTCGAAGTCATGAATATCAAGGTCATTTTGTGTCTGGAAGTTTGTGTTGTAAGCAGTCCTGCCCTTCCTTTGGCTCTCACAATCTTTCTGTCACCTCTTCCCCAACAAACCCTGAGCCTTGGGAGGTGTGGAAGAAATGTCCTGGTGCTGAACACTCCACTGTCACTCCAAGAGCACCTTGGGGGAAGGTTCCTAGGTCTTCAGCTGTCACAAGAGGGTGTAAACTAAAAGCAGACCAGGTGAGGCTGCTCAGATTGGGGGTTCCATACTGCCCAACTGGCCAGGGCGTTGGAACGGTCAAACCCAGGGGTGGCTCCCAACACCAGCCCACGGCATTTGCGGTGCCCTCTTTGTTCACTCACCAGGACCACCTCTGTGCCCCTCCTCGACCCAGACCCCACCGCAAGACAGATGTGCTCCCAGAATTCCCGATCTAGTAGGGAACGCCGGCACACACACAAACAGGTCAATTCTTTTTTTCTTTTCTTTTCCTTTTTTTCTATTTGTATTATAAAATACATGGTCTCAAGGCAGACATAGTGGCACATACCTTTAATCCCAGCACTCCGAAGGCTAAGGTAGGAGGATTGCCATGAGTTAGAGCTAGCCTGGGGCTACAGAGACAGGTTAGCCTGGACTAGAGGGAGATCCTATTGCAAAAAAAAAAAAGATATCTCAATAAATGAAGAAAATAGAATT
This sequence comes from Zapus hudsonius, assembly GCA_004024765.1. Taxonomy (NCBI): domain Eukaryota; kingdom Metazoa; phylum Chordata; class Mammalia; order Rodentia; family Dipodidae; genus Zapus; species Zapus hudsonius. Next base: position 6,829 of record PVHP010038152.1, on the reverse strand, counting down.
CAACTTCCATGTTTGACATAAATTCTTACTGTGTCTTTAGAAAGAATTCTTGGTTTATTTGTTTGTTTTTCAAGGTAGGATCTTGCTCTAGCCCAGACCCACCTGGAACAATTCACTATGTAGTCTCAGGGTGGACTTTTTAGTATGTGCTGTGTCCTTGAACTCATGAAAAACTACACTGAATGTGGTGGCCAGCCCCTCCGATAGGCTGGGAGCCCAGGGGTGTGGGAAGCAGAAGGAAAGAGAAACCCCTTCCCCCACAGGCTTTGCCCTTGGACATCAGATTCCAGATTCTTTGGCCTCTGGACTTTGGGATTCTCATGCCTCTGTCTGGGATAGAGGAGGCATCACCAGCCCCCGACTTCTTGCTCGGAGCCACATTACCAGGCTCCCTGGCTCTCAGCACCCAGTGACATCATGTGTGAGCCAACCCCATACATCCAGATCCGAGCACACATGTGTATCCTATCTGCTCTGTTCCCTGGAGTACTCTGACGCAGACATGGGCTCAGAGACAGGACAGGACAGAGCAGCTTACATTGTGGCAACCAGGAAAACTCTCTTAATGTTTTTTAAGGAACTAATATACTGTTTCTTTACCAACTATACCATTTTACATTCTCAGAAATAGAACATAAGGATTACCAGAACTTATTGTTTTCTAGGGGGTTTTGTTTGTTTGTTTTTTGACAAAGAATCTCATATGTAGTCCAGACTGGCCTCAAACTCACTATGTAACTGACACTGGCCTTGAACTCCTAGTCCTCCTGAGTACTGGACAGGTATGTACCACCCCACCCAGCCAACAAACTCCAGACACACGTACCTCTTTGTGCATCTGGCTTTACGTGGGTACTGAGGAATCAAACCTGGACTGTCAGACTTAGCAAGCAAGTACCTTTAACTGCTGAGCCATCTCCCCAACCTCATGATTTTTTAATAGAGCCAACAAACTAAGAAAAATCCACTTGGCAAATACAATAAAGGGTTAATATCTCTATATATCACATGAATAAAACATCTCTAATAAAACACTGAGGTCTTTAGAAGATAAATGGACCTGAACCGATGACTCCAAAAAAGGAAAAGCAATTAACAAGCAATCATTACAACTAATCGTATCATTGGTAACTGTGAAGGGCTAAATAGAATTCCATGTTTTACCCAGTGACAGAGAAAAAGGATGGGAGGGAGGGAGAGAGGGAGGGAGGGGAGGTCGCATGTGACATAAGCACAGGGAAACGACCAGGAGAGTGTGCACTAATGCAACCCTTTGAAAAAGCAGCTTCCAGGGCACAGGCTTTTAATCCCAGCACTCTGGAGGCTGAGATCTGAGAATCACCATGAGTTCGAGGCCAGCCTGGGCTATAGGAGTAAGTTCCCAGTCAGCCTAGGCTGGAGTGAGACTCTGCCTCAGAAAGAAAATGGAAGGCAGGCAGGCAACTTTCAAAGACAGAAGAGAGGTCTGACCTTGGGATATGGCTCAGTGGTTAAATGTGCTTGTATGCAAAGCCTGCTGGCCTGGGTTCAATTCCCCAGCACTCACATAAAGCTGGCCAGGCATTTGATTGTAATGGCAAGAGACTCTGGTGCACCCGTACACACACCCGAGCAAATAGCATTAGGAATAGTCATGCACTTTAACCTATACATTCGAGTTCTGGGGGTGCTGGGGAGATGGCTCAGTGGTTAAAGGCTTTTTTATTTTACCTTTGGCTTTTCGAGGTCGGGTCTCGCTCTAGCCCAGGCTGACCTGGAATTCACTATGTAGTCTCGGGCTGGCCTCGAACTCATGGTGATCCTCCTACCTCTGCCTCCCAAGTGCTGGGATTAAAGGTGTGCATCACCACACCCGGCTTGAGGCACTTTTTAAAAAAAAATTTTCTTGATAGTTTCCATAATTATAGACCATAAACCATTATGATTCCCTCCCCTACCTCCCCCATATTTCTTCCCCCTCTCAATTAGTCTGTTTTGTTTCTGTGTCATCATCTTTTCCTCCCAATATGTGTAGATATTATCAGACACTGCGAGGTCATGAATATCAAGGCCATATTGTGTCTGGAAGTTTGCGTTGTAAGCAGTCCTGCCCTTCCTTTGACTCTTACAATCTTCCCGCCATCTTTCCACAACAGACCCTGAGCCTCAGGAAGGGTGATGGAGATGTCCCCATGCTGAACACTCTACTGTCATTTCTTCTCAGCACTATGGTGTCTTTTGAGTCATCCCAGTGGTCACCGCCATCTGAAAAAGAGAAGCTTCTCTAGCCAAGAGTGAGAGTAGCATTATTATATGGATATGCTTATTTTTTTAAAAAGGTGCTTATAAGGCAGTGTGGTGGACATAATATATACTTTTAACCAGACAACAGCAGGCTTTGCTCCCCTAGGGCTCATGACCTCCCTCGCCATAGGCTTTTGTCGGGGTCTGAGGCACTGCCCCACTGCCGACCCTGAGCTATGCGCAAGTCTAGCAATGTTATGTGCTTCCCGAAACAAGCCATTGCAGCTAATCACAAACAGTTAATAAGAGGTCACTGTGACCGCTGATGGCAACAGGGTTTGAAAAGCTTATACATTGTGCAAAGTGAAACGTGCAGCTGCCTCCTTGTTCTTAGCATCTAAGCTCGCCTATTGCCTGCAATAAACAGACCTTGATCAGATTCCTGTCTTGGTCTCACTTCTTGCTCCCGTTCTTTCCCACTCATCCAGGCTTGGGTTCCCCTCGCGACCCTTGTTGTCTAGGCCCGTGGATCGGGTCAGGCTTTTGACTAGGTCTTCAGTACTAGGCATGTCTTCCCTCCCATTGGAGCAGGCCTCCAGGCCAATTAGAGAATAATTGGTTTCCCCACAATAGATGTGCCACTAATGCCCCAGTTGGCACATTTGGCCTGACTGTCCATTCTTAAGGCTTTCAATGTCTACTACTATTCACCACTGATGGCTTCTCTCTTCCATAGGGCTGCATGCAGCCATAGCTTTCTCCAGCTTTCTGTCAGCTGGTTAACAGGGAGGAGGTTTCCAGCTCAGCTCCAGCTTGATTTCCCAGTGACCTGCAGCCTAAGCATATGTGGTCGTCACCAGTAGGGTCTTACCATCTCCTTCTGGTGTGAAACCAAGAGCTTTGGCAATGGCCTGTCACGTTTGGGGGGACTCAGGAATCTCCCTGGCCAACAACTCACTGGAACCCCATTCCTGGCACTGAGGTTTTTCTAGTAACAATTTATGGTTCCTGGCTGTGCAAGCCTGACGACTTGGGTTTGAGTCCCCAGCACCCACATAAAGCTAGAAGTGGCCCACATGCGTGTAGTAATGGCAGGTGGAGTCAGGAGAATCTCAAAGCCAGCAATGGCCAACAAGTCTGGTCTTCGTAGCAGCAAAAATAATAAGAGTTCCTGTCTCAGAAAAGGTGGAAGGAGGCCTGAGAAGACGGCTCAGTACTTAAGGGTGCCTGCTTACAAAGCCTGATGGCCTGGTTTAACTCTCAGGTACCCATGTAAAGCCAGAGACCCTGGGATTCATTCTCTCTCTCTGTCTTCCCTCAAAAAATAAATAAATACTAAATAGTCAGACGTGACCTTTAGTCCCAGCACTTGGAAGGCAGAGGTAGGAGGATTGCTGTGAGTTCAAAGCCAGCCTGGAACTATAGAGAGAGTTCCAGGGCAGCCTGCGCTAGAGTGACAACTGCCTCAAAAAAAAAAAAAAAAGTACACAGGCTGCCTGGGGCTGGCAGCTTGTGGGTGGCAGAACATTCTAGCCCTGAACAGCAAGCAAGCAAATTGCCTACAAAGACTGGCAGGTGGGACTCATGTCTGACAGGCTGCTGCAATGTTTCTTTTATTTTTGGTCTTTCGAGGTAGGGTCTCGCTCTAGCCCAGGCTGACCTGGAATTCACTATGTAGTCTCAGGGTGGCCTTGACCTCACGGCGATCCTCCTCCCTCTGTCTCCTGAGTGCTGGGATTAAAGTGCACCACCAGCTCTCAATGTTTCTCTTCTTCCTTTTGCATCACAGCATTCTCTCCGCACAGCACTAAGGTCATTAAAGCCTGTTGTAAACTGTGGTTCAGTTCATGTTCCCTCTTTGTATATCTATCCTTGAAAATTACTCAATGAAAAAACCACACAACAGTGTTAATTCTAGCAACATTGCCAACCATAAATAAATTGAAAGAGACTGAAGCATTTGATGATAGAAAACTGAATTATGAGTGTTGTAGGAGGGCTGGAGATGGCTCAATGGTTAAGACGCTTGCCTGCAAAAACTAACCATGCTAGTTCGATTCCCCAGCACCCACGTAAAGCTAGATGCGCAAGGTGACACACGCATCTGGAGCTCGTTTGCAGTGGTGGAGGCCCTGGCACGCCCATCCTGTCTTGTCTCTCTTCCCTCTATCTCTCTTGACTGGCAAATAAAAAAAAAAAGAAAAAGAAAGACTTCAGAAGAAGGGCATATGATAATTGGGCAACTATCAGGTGATGCCTTCTAAGCTAACTTCTAAGCTAACAAGGTGTTCCAGCTAACTGCCCCATGGACACTAAAAAATTAATTAATTAATTAAAAGATGGGGGGGGTCCTGAGTGGTGGCACATGCCTTTAATCCCAGCACTTGGGAGGCAGAGGTAGGAGGATTGCCATGAGTTCAAGGCCAGCCTGAGACTACACAGTGAATTCCAGGTCAGCCTGGGCTAAAGGAAAAGTAAAAGATGGTAACAGAGACAGGAGAATCCTTGGATGCTCGTGGGTCAAGCAGCGTGGACAAGAGAGCCTGCCTCAAACGAGGTGGGGACAAACACCCACGGCTGTCCCTCACTCCCCAGAATGGCAGCATGTGACCTCATCTGAAAACAGGTTCAGTCCAAAAGTGAGGCTGAGGCCATGCTGGAGAGGGGTGGGCCTCTCCACAGACAGCAGGGACAAGGCAGCCACGTGACTGCAACGAGGCTACAGATTGAAGCCAAGGAATGTCACCAGCTGGGAGGGCCAGGAAGGAGTCCATCAATGGAAGGAGACCCCCCCATAGGAAGAAAACCATCTCTCCACCAGGAAGGAGTCCCCACAGGAAGGAGCTTCGCTCCATGTGCAGGTGCACACACCTGCGTGTACACACACACACACACACACACACACACACACCTCTCTCTCTCTCTCTCTGAACCCGCCCCTGATATTTAGCCTAAGGAAAGCCATCTTGGCGTCTCCAACAGGCCCTCCAAGATTAAAGACTAACATGTGGCAGAACTCTCAAGGGCCAAGAACGACTCCATCTTGCTACTATTGAAGAAAGGAGCTAAAGCCGTTTTGACACAGGACAAGTTTCCCTGGTCCCAGGGGTGATGGTGGGGTGGTTGGAGAAGTGCCTGCTCTTCTGAAATTAACTCTCGCCTTTTTGTAAGGTTGCCATTACTAAACTATGAAGATGTAAAACAAAATCCTACAGTTTTTCTGTGTAAATACGGGCTTGTGAGCGAGCTCGGGGGTGCACTTAGGTTCCCGAATCCTGGGTATGATCACCAGCTGGCTAATAAAGACTCCTTCCTAATGCCATTGTGGTGTCCGAGTGGTCTCCCTGGGGTCCCTCACTGGTCACACTATTACAACACACCTGCACACACACCTGCACACACACACACACACACACACACACACACCTGCGTGTGAAGCCAGCTATGCTTTCTCACAAGAGAAATCCCAGTACCAGCTTTTTTTTTTGGGGGGGGGGTTGGTTTTTCGAGGTAGGGTCTCCCTCTAGAGAGGCTGACCTAGAATTCACTGTAGTTTCAGGGTGGCCTTGAACTCACTGCGATCTAACTACCTCTACCTCCAGAGTGCTGGGGTTAAAGGCTGCGCCACCACGCCCGGCGAGATTAGATAACTTTTGATGATCTTATTTTCAATTGATTAAGTAATGTTCCTAAATTGCTCTTACCAAGCAGCAGCTGGACCCAGGCCTCCGCAGGAAGTCCTCTCCCGCCTCTCCCCAGCGAGAGGACCGCGACCTCGTATGGAGCCGCGTCGCCGCCTCGTGGCCGTCATTTGTAACTACACCCTGAGACCGCAAATGCAGCATCCTTCGCACCCAGCACCCCAGGGGATTCAGGGGTGCTGGAGCCACGTCCCTACCGGAATCCAGGAGGCTGAATATTCACTCTAAGAAGATCTTCCTGAATCCTGGAACCCCAGAATCCCCTCCCTGCACCCGCACATTCACTTTGACTTGAGGCCGAACTTTCTGAAAAGTCTTTAATTGACTGTAAAACAGATACAATACACAAAACCCACATGAAGTCTGCTCTCAGCAGACCAACGACCTACCTGAGACACCTCTTCACACGCCTCTCATAGGCAAGCGTGCCCAGGAAATGGAACTAACACCTGGCACTACCATCCCCTAACCAGATTCACACCACGCCCTAGCTCCGCACAACCATAAATATCAAAAAGCATTCTTCAAAGTCAGGCATGGTGGCGCACACCTTAAATCCCAGCACTCAGGAAGCAGAGGTAGGACGATCGCCATGAGTTTGAGGCCAGCTTGAGACTACATACTGGGGCTGGAGAGATGGCACAGTGGTTAAGGCGCTTTCCTGTAGAGCAGAAGGACAGGAGTTCAATTCCCCAGGACCCACGTAAAGCCAGATGCACAAGGTGGTGCATGTGTCTGAAGTTCATTTGCAGTAGCTGGTAGCTCTAGCATGCCCACTCTCTATATTTGCCTCTTTCTCTCTCTCAAATAAATAATAAAGTGTATGGCTGAGGAAGTCGTAAGCCCTAAGGGAGTAATGACTAATGTCTAGTCTTCCCACCAAACTGCCTTCTGAACACTTACTC